>BGPR01000173.1:539337-574992 GCA_013235015.1 Araneus ventricosus | reverse complement strand
TCAATTGATACAAATTCTACCTAATTGATGAAACTTTGTAATTGTAAGTATATGTCTAAAATCAATATTTAAGAAAATAAACGCTTGTTCAACCATTTTGGGACACTTAATTCATCTTAAGGAATTTCTTTATAACATTTCTCCTGAAAAAAAAAATTAAATTTCACAAAATAAAAATGTCTTCTTCATTGAAACCCTAAAATAATGAAGGCAGAGAAAGAGAGTTGAAGCAGCAGAAATATTTATAAGCATACTAAAAAAATTTCAACAAAAGCAATTGTGAGTTGACTTCTTCTCTTGAGAGTCTAATTTATGTTTAATTTTTAAATTGATTTATTTACAAATCTTGCAAATGTTTACTGCAACTATGTTCCATTTCTGTAGTTTTCGTCGCAACAGAAGGTTTTAGCGATTGGATTTCAATAACTAATTTTAAGTAAAAAATTCACATCGCTCAAAATGTATTTTCAATAAACATCCAGCAGCCAGCTCCACCACAAGAGAATCATTCGTTGCTAAAGCACATTTCCAGTTTTCAGTTTTTGAGCAATATCAGAGAATAAAGCCTACAAACTATTCCTCCAAGTTAGATTCTTAGCCATGCTCTTAAGCCACTTGACGCTGATTGACGCAACCATAGCAAAGTCAAGATAATGAGTAGTTTTCAGAAGATTAATATCTACACTATTAAAATTGAGAGTGAACAAATGCATCTATGTATGTGATGCTATTCTCTTACGAACCGCCTGAAGACAGAAATGCGCCGAAAGTACCAAAAAGATCAGAAATAATCCAGAATCATTTTGACCATTTAAATTTGAAATTACAATTATTTAAAATATATTAATTAAAAACGCAAAATGAATGAATCTATCGTGCTTATTTGTCGTGCAGATATCCGTGACGATTTTCTCCTATTATTAATCATTCACATCCGATGTTCTTGTATTTTTTAAATTTATTTTTCATCTTTGAACCGTAGTAACGAATCTGGTTTGTATAAAGGTTTATTTTTTTTCTTTTCAGCAGAGCTTCCGTGTTTTGTTTATAAACATTGAGAAAAAATTGTTTTCGCATTTTTTCTTCTTTTGTCTTATGGATTTTATTTCTCAACATTACTGTTATAAGGTAATGAAAAGACTAGATTTGAAAGGATATTTACGTTTGTTGGGAAAAGTAAGTGACAATATTTGTTGAAGAGAAACGGAGGCGGACATATGAAGAAAATATCAACCTGAGGCCCCACGTGACCTCACATCTTCTCCGCCAGGAATGACGCATTATTAGATAGCCTCGAGTAACGCCAGCCGCAACTAGTATTATAAAATAACGACCACATTTAAAAAAAAATATCAAATTAATTTTAATGATACTTAAACCATTTGCTGACATTCAACATATGGGTATGGAGAGGGAAGAAGTATTAGGTGTGTGTGTATGTGTGCGTACAAGCATCTGTGTGCGACTGAAATTATTATAGTAAACTATACCAGAAAGCCACTTTCCAGAATTTTGAACGATATTCCTAGACCATACTTTTTCATTCTATAAATAAAGTCTTCCGACCAGTTGTTTGATATTTAATGATAACAGATGAATTGATCGATTCAAGAAACAAAATGGTGAAAAGATGAAAGAAGAAAAGTGAAAGAAAGAATGGCATATTCGCTCTGTTTTGTCTAGAAAATCAAAAATTCGAGCAAACGACTGAAACAAGCATCTCTCAATTCTTTTGCAGAACTTCCTCAAACTGCGGTACACAACCCAAGTGGGGTCACGTAGAAAATGTAAGCACACAAACCACTGAAACCACTTTAATGGAAAAAAGTTCTTAAAATTGTCTAAATAGTAATTAAATTCCTTTCAATTACCATAACCATTCTGGATTTTTTCTAAGATTAGAAATCACAAATAAGGAAAAATTTAAGTCCCATGTCTAGTGGATTGCTAACTCTCTGCTTGGCACATGTATACCCATACAATACGTTCAAATAAATATCTACATCACTGAGAAATAAACAGTGATATGAATATTTTATAAACATTTGAGAATAATATTCCATATTTTAATATAAATTATATGATCATATCTTTTATTAGACAGTCTAAGACCGTTAATAGTTTTATTTTATCTTAATGTTTTTTTCCAAGTGCCTTCAGAAATGAGGGGAAAATGTGTTTTAAAAGCTTTCCGTGCTCTTTTTTTTCTTTTTTTTTTTTTTTTTTTTTACACCTGAATTTTTGTGTTTTTGATATTCCTTGAAATATGTGAATTTAAACCTCTCACTCATGCATTCAAGAGTTTTGACAAGCAAAATTGGTAATATTTATCAAAGAGAACGGATAGCACTTTCCATGGGTCTAATCCAACACAAAAACATTTCAACGAAAGATTACCCTTAATTCCCTCCTATAAACAAATCAGTCTAAAGAGCGTTTACCAAACACATCTTTCTCTCTTATTTACCTTACTGGGATAATATTTGCCCTAGGGCTAAGCTAAATATCTTAGCCGAACATGGGCTTACGCAAAACAGTCTTATCGCATTCAAAGCGAAAAGTTTTCAAAGAAACAAAGGGGGTGTTAAATAAATAAGAAATAGATATAAGCAAAAGCCGCTTTTCCGAAATGATTTGATTATTTCTTTTGAGGGAGGCATGTTAAATTATAATCCGATTCGGGCCTTTCATTTTCAGATCGTGTTTCCCACAAATTGCTTTTCCACACAAAGCTCCAAAGACAATACTCCGCATTTTGCAGAAGAATCCTTTTTGGTTTTATTTGTTTCTCTCGGCTTCTTCTTCTTTCTTCTTTTTTTTAAAAATACCGAAAGCGAAATCCCATTTAATCTCATTCCTCTTAAGAGCCAGATTCTCGCTTTTCCGGAGAGCAAAAGCAGACCACAAATTGCAATCCCATTTTGAAAGATCTCATTTATTAAAAATCTCACACATATGCTCTGTTTGGAACGTCAAAACATTAAAAAAAAGCAGGAATAGTAGTAAATCTTCTTTTCCCTTTGCGATGATTGTTGTTATACCCCTGTCGTGTGAATGGCTTTAACTTCAAAAAATGAAATCTCAGATTTCAGGAAAATGCTGATCGATTCCTGCACGATCTCTTTATGTCTATTTTAAAAATAATTACTTTTGATTTCAAATAGAGCTTTTCAGCTTTAAGCAAACCTATTAATAAAAGTTTCTAAAAAATGCATCTAAAATATGAATATTTTATAAAACATGAATATTGCGATGATTGTTGTTTACGCCTGTCGTGTGAATAGCTTTAACTTCAAAAAATGAAGGCTCAGATTTTAGGAAAATGTTGGTCGATTCCTGCACGATCTCTTTATGTCTATTTTAAAAATAATTACTTTTGATTTCAAATAGCACTTTTAAGCTTTAAGCAAATGTATTAATAAAAGTTTCTTTAAAAAAATGTCTCTAAAACATGAATATTTTATCGTTTCTTAGTTTTTAAAGTTATAAATGGGAGAATTAAAATATAGATGACTTTAAAATAAAATTATCGCTTCAATTAAGAAAAATACATCGAATTTTTAGTATGTTAAACCTTAAACAGATGAATAACACAATCAATAAATGCAAAATAAAAGTTGCAAACTGATGCTTCAGTATTCATATAATTACGTACATTCATTATAAATACATACAGATAATATTATTCATTTACATCTTTCTATATTTAACATGAAGCATTAAATAATTTACTTATGAAACAATGTATCGACTAATTGATGACAGAATGCAATCAGAAAAGTATAAATTGCATTAAAAATGAACCTGCTTTCAGTTAATGATTTTCTGAATCAAAAAGTTTGTCTTTCAATGTTAACATATTATGACAGACAATGAAAATTAAAATTCTCAAAAAATGCCTTTAAAAATTATTTATCTAAACCTTGCATTGCGAATTTTTGCGACTGTATTTTGGTATATGACAGTGAATGTATAATGCCTATAGGCATTGTTACGGATTTGAACCGATTATGGTCCTTTGTTATGCATTGCCATCGTTACTTTAGGTACATGCAAAGGAAGCAGAGGACAAACAAATTTTTGTTCCTGGTTATAATTCGAATATTGTTCAGAAAACAAGAGACAAAGCCCATGCATTGAAGACTTATATGAAAGAAGTTATAAAAATGCTTCCAGGATTCGCTGTTTCATGATATCCCAACTGGTAGTCACCCATCAGAAAACAGGAAACAAGGTCCATGCAGTGAAGACTTATATGAAAGAAGCTATAAAAATGTTTCCAGGATAAACTGTTTCATGCTATCACAACTAGTGATCACTCGATCTATGCATCTCTGTTTTCAAATTGCCCTTTCCAGAATACGAAAGAGGTGGAATGTACATATTTTCATATGCTATGAACACTTACCTATGTAAATAAAGTGATTTAAAACAGAATTAACTGCACATCTTTACTAATGACTCAGATTCGAAAATTATAAAAGAGTTATTTCTTAAAAAATAAATGCTCTCACTGATCTATGTATAGAATGCGGATTTGTTGCCGTCAATATAGGAACATAAAAAATTATTGTCTATAAAAAATTTATTATAATTCACAAAAGATATCATGAATGACGAGGAATGAAAAAAGAGATTATTACTCCCATGATAATAGTAGAATTACAATAAATTAAATCATAGCCTACGATTATAAATGTTGAAGATTAGTTCCAGTTCGTAAAAATCAATTAATTCAATTGTACTATCATCTTTATATTCAGGAAGAAAAACACAGATTTTTTTTTAAACTGATCTTTGGATGTTATGAGGATTGCTAAATCCAGGGTCTTTTGGTTGAAAAATTTATTAAAAAGCAATGCTATTATTTTTCATTGGAATGAAAATCGACTTTAGAAGCACGAAATTAAATCATTAGTAATAAAATACAGTAAACCCCTTAACCGAAACCGGGTTATCCGAAATGCATCTGAAATCGCAAATCCAAAAAACACGTACTGTACTGCACGGAAATAATCGCGAAGGCGGGACTTTTGTGCAACGATATCCCCACTTATTTCTTTTCAGTCTCCCAAAGAGGATCAGTGGTTAATTTTAGAATTCTAAAATTAAAATTAATGGTATTAACAATATTAATTACGATATTCTTTACCTGTGCCTGCCAGACGCATTGCGCCCGACGGAGGGATAACTTTAATGAAGAACATAAGCGTAGCTTATATAGAGAGTTTTGGATTCGTTTTATACTCAAAACAGTTCAGAATTACATACTGTAATTAGATACAAAATATATTTTGTATCTAATTACAGTATGTAATTCTGAACTGTTTTGAGCCTTGAACATCCATTACTATAGTAATAGATGTTCAAGGCTCAACGAAAAATCGTTATCCGAAACGGCTTCCCCTCCCTTTGGTTCTGTTAACTGGGGTTGTACTGTACATAATTACGAAGAGAAACTAAAGTTTATTCAGAGGTTATCAATCAGTAACTTGAAAATACTTTTATCTGGTAAAATGAAGAAACCAATTATACGTGACTAAACTAATGGTTTGAAATAATCCGTATAAAAGAGCTTAAAAATGAAACTCATGCTACTTGTTATAACTATTACTTAAGGTTTCACTTCACTATGTTAAAAAAAAATGAGTGAGACTTAGAATAGTTATATTATAAGATATTGGAAGCTTCTTCCGTTTCTCTTTTGCATGATATTTTTTTTTTGGCTAATTTTTTTTAAATTTAAAAAATCAGCCCGAAGTTGATATAAAATATATGGTATATATGTATACTAAGGAAATACAGTGCAACCCCAGTTAACCAGAACTAAAAGGGGGGGACGTAATAATTACGTCGTCGGATAAAAATTTTTTCGGTTAAGTCAGGAACATCTATTATTAACTCTTCGGTTAATAATATATTTGGTTAAGCCATTAACATGCATCTTTATCTAATTGCAATGTGTTATTCGAAAATCTTTTGAGTATAAAATCTTTTGGATCTTTTCGTAGGCTACACTTCTGTTCTTTATTAAAGTTAACCCTCTGTCGGACGTAATATTCGTACCGGCCAGTTCGGCCAAAATGCGCCTGACAAGCACAAGTAAACAATATCGTAATTAATATTGCTAATACCCATTAATTTTAGAATTCTAAATTAATTTTAATTAATCACTGACGTTCTTGAGGAAGCTTAAAAGAAAAAAAGTAGGGATATCGTTGCAAAAAGTCTCGCCTTCGCGATAATTTCCGTGCTGTACAGTACGTGTTTTTTGGATTTGCGATTTCAGAGGCATTTCGGATAACCCGGGTTTCGGTTAACTCAATTTTATTTAACCGGGGTTTTATTGTTTTTTTTTTTTCAATTTTTTTTCAGTGTCAAATTTCATATGCTCTAAAGTTACGAAGGACAAAGGAAATTAAAGAAGCAGTTTGAAATCCAACCTACAATCTAAGGAGAGAGAGAAAAATGCCTCGGATAAAGGAATTCATTAAAATAAAACATTTCTTGTTTTTATAACCAGAATTTTCAGATGGGGATGGTTTCATTTTTCCTCTCCAGTAAGACACATAGCCTCATCCATCAAAGAAATTTACGATTTGTTTTGAACAGGAAGAAATATGCAAATTATTCGCCACCGTTTTTATTTTTCCCTCCCTTCTTTTTCTCATAAATTAATTCTCTTGTCTTTTCTAATTGAATGCTTTTAAACTGAAAGGAAGGCTCTATTTCACTTCCGAAGCAATTTGTGAAAAGCCCTCTCGAAGTAAAAATGCGAAAAGAAATGAAAAAGCGGAAACCCAAAACGAGCAGCTTGAAAGAACACCTGTGCTTTTTCATATTGAAGGTATCTCTGTTTCCAATCTTCATATGCTTCTGAAAATAAAGGATCCAAAGCTAAGGATCGGAAAAATAAGAGGAGCTGTCGCCATTAGGAAGAAGCAGAAGAAATAGTCGAGCTGAGGGAGAAGCTGGAATAATAACCGCATTAATCTCTATTAGAGTATGATCTAGCGGAAAAACGCGAGTAAGTAACTGCATTTGTTTTCCTTTTGTTACAAAAGAGCGGTCGGGAAATTGTTTATTCGCACTTATTTTCCAAATGCAACTGAAGCTGGTTTTTGTTTTCCAACCAAAAAGCACGCAAAGCAAGCAAATAAACGAACACTGGAAAGAAAAGGAAGAAATTTTCGCCTTTTTCCGGGCGCAAGTAATTGAAATCCACTTTGGAATATTGTTTTTCAGGTGAGAAACTATCTGAGAGAGATACGATTGGAAAATCGAGATTCCATCCCCACCCCTACCCCTCGACCATCCCTTCTTTCTAGCTTTGTAGTGGTGTTTACATAGCGTGTACTGTTTGTCTTAAAAGCTCCAGGGAGATTGGAGTGCAATATTTCTGGAGCAGTATTCCCGCGAATGAATTTTTATTTATTCTTTTCTTATCATTTGAAATGCCATTAAAGGACTGGGCTTTAAAACAGGAATCAGATAAAGGTAAGAAAACTTAACCAGTATGAGCTTAACATGGGTCCTCTACAACTTAAAAAGATATTTTATTTGGCTTATATTTTAATTTCATTAAAAGGACAGTCTCATTTAGATGCGATCTCGACTTCGCAATCGGTAAGGTGACCAACTTTAGCTCGAATATTAGCTCCAATAAAAGGACACAAGTAAATTGAAGCAAGGAAATATATCATAAATAAAATTTAAAAAAAATTAAGGTATAAGCTTTTATTCATGCGAAAAAATGAGCTCAAAAGTTGAAAAGTAGTCTGATTACAATAAAATGCATGGTTCGAATAAAAGCGTGGGCACTTATATAGTACCTTATATTTTGTGTATATTTCCTTAAACAAATGGAATACTCCTAGAGGGTAAAGGCGCCCACGCTTTAATTCGAACCAAGCATTTCATTGTAATCAGAAAAATTATTTTCAACTTTTGCGTTCATTTTTTAGCATGGATAAAAGCTTATACCTTTAATTATTATTTTTTTTCTATTTTTTAGTGACTGCTGACACGAATACACACGACATGTTAGGAATAGTAGACCAAATTCAATTACCTAATTCTTCAATATAAAACACATATTAAATATTCGTTACGAATATTACATATTACGAATTTAAAAAAAGTGCGGCACAGACCAAGAAACGAAACTTTGAGAGCAAAACGTTTGGCGCACACGAAGTATATAAAAAAAAAATCTACTTCTGGTTGGTGGGGAATTCTAATAGAAAGTAAACCCAAGACGCGTAGAAACACGAGATATTACGTCATTCATCGGTGCAGCGTCGGAAGTATAGCGTATTCTCTGTTTGCTTCGTGGTGTTGTTACAACCCTACGTAACGTGAGGTTACCACCTTCCAAACTTTATCGCCCAAATAGAGGGGTAAAATTTTAATATAATTTTGTTAGGTTTAAAATAGGTATAGATTGCAAAATTTTTTTGCATAATATTGTATTGTCACCGGAAACCCACCACTGAAATCGATCTCAAAATTTCTGGACACGACAGTCAAGTTGAATAAAACCTTATAATAAAAGAAACATTTAATTCATTGCAACAACAATACAGAATACACTATAATATGATAAATGCACAATAAAAACATTTGTAGCATAATTTATTGTGCACTTTTCGAGACAGGACAGACCTTATAAAGGGAGGACTGTCCTCCGTAAAGGAGAACGGTTGGTCACCTTACAATAGGAGCTTCCAGGATTTGAAACTTAATTCTACTTAAAAGCTGGTTTCTGGGTCCAATGTCTTCTTCACTATGGTGAAATTAATAACAATTCACACTAATTCTGAATGACAATTCATTGCTGTTTTGTTAATGTCATTAAAAGATTCGGCATTAAAACCAGGAATCAAATAAGAAAACTTAACCAGTATGATCTTAAAACGAAGCCTCTACAACTTAAAGTATGTTTGTAGCTTTTATTTTCATTTCATTAAAAGGTCAGTCTCATTTAGAGGCGATCTCGACTTCGCAATCGGAGCTTCGAGGATGCGATACTAGAATCTACTTAAAAGCTGATTCCTGGGTCCAATGTCGCTTGTGAAATTAATATCAATTCACACTGATTCTGAATAACAATTTATTGCTGTTTTGATAATGCCCTTACAGTACTGGGCTTTAAAACAGGAACCAGATAAAGATAAGAAAACTTAACCAGTATGAACTTAAAATGAAGCCTCTGCAACTTCAAAAAGCATTTATTTGGCTAATATTTTCATTTTGCTGAAAGATCAGGCTCATTTAGAGTCGATCTCGACTACGCAATCAGAGCTTTGATGATTCAATACTTGATTCTACTTAAAAGTTGATTCCTGGATACCATGTCTTCACTCTGCTGAAATTAATATCAATTAACATTGATTCTGGATAACAATTTATTGCTGTTTTGTAAATGCCATTAAAACAGGAATCAGATAAGAAAAGCAAATATTCCGACAACTCTCTTCCTGTTGCACGCTAAATCATACGTAGGGGGCCAAAAGTCCTCCCGTTGGTGTGGTGCGGAAGTTTGAAACAGGGGTGCCAGCTCAGGCGTCGTCCTCGTCATCTGACCACGGTTCAAAATTGCGAGGTCCATCTCTAAATAGAACTCGTGATACTTCAAATCGGGACGTTAATATAACTAAACTAAATTCGAAATTATGCTCACTTGAAATGCAAATACATTGTTGTGCTATTGTAAATTTGTATTCCATTTATCCCGTGTTGCACATTTTATCTGGCGTATCCGTTTCTTTCAATTAATTCACTGGCAAAAAGCCTCCTGTAGCTTTTCCCCTTTGATTTTTCGACTCCAAGTTCTACTGTAAAAAATGACTTCTGTCTGTATGCCTGACCATCCCTCAAACTGTCCTACATCTCCAAAGGTGGCCATCTCCATTTTTTAAAAATAGGTTTCTTCAAGAATTTTTAAGTCCATTTTACCCTTTTCATACCTCGCCATTTAAAACTGAATATTGAAACACACTGAAGAGACTCTTCGAATGTCATGCAACTTATTCTTTAAATCTCATTTTGGCTAGATATGACTGAAAATCCACTTTTCCAAAAAGGTTCCTGTTTTGGAGATGGATGCTTTTGCAGCTATACGACAAAATTACCCTGTATAAGAGAAGGATATACATAAATATTTCCTCTGATACTGCTGATAATGGATGTGAGATGAAGATTATGAGGCAGTAATACACTTAAATATCATTTTACATTATAGTTATGCACAGAGTGAATGTTTTGTGTAATTAGGCAAATTTTCATGTTCGTTCATTTATTTGCACATGTTGATTCTTGTGTATTGTTTAAAATAGTCGGGAATTTTAGACTCATTTATTTATTAAATTATTTTGAATCTTGTTTACTGATTAAGATAGCAATGAATCCTAAACTTCTGTGCTTCTGTGGGTTGAAAAATATCAAAAAAGCCAATTATGTGAGAGTAAAAAATTTGAATCAATAGTATTAGATTGTATTATAGTTGAAATATTCATACCAATGTAAAATTTTTATGAATAAGATAGCACTACACTTTGAAAACATCGAAATTCCAGCAATCTTTAAAAAGATAATAACCAAGAGGAAAGGAGTTATGTTTGAAGTATAATCTGCTTTCTCAGCTTTCAATTATATCTGGTAAAATTACATCAGATAACTAAAATTAGTTGATCATCTTATTGATAATAATGGCAAAATCAGATGACTTCATTTTTCTTATCTTATATGCACAAAACGGTGTCTTATGGACTGAAATATTACTGAGGTCTAATCATCTTAATATTTGTTAGATTGCAAAAAATGCAACTACATCATTTTTCTGCTTTGCCAATATTTTAATTATTTAAATCTTCGCCACCAAAGTTTATTTAGTATCTTGTGGCATCTCTGGCAACTTTTTTTTGAAATTTAAACGGTAATTTTTTACAGTTTTATTAAATATCTAAATTTTTCTTAATTATTTACTCAATAATCAACTTAAATATTAACTGCCTTAACTTTTTATGCCTTTTCCTTTAATGTTTCAAGTTTATTAAATTATAAATCTAATTAATTTAACGGAACTATTTGCTCGCCGTCTTGTACCGCGTATGAATTTTTGTGTGAAAGGGCTTTGGCATCCCTGACTGGAAAGATTCCTTTGTGTGATTTTAAAATTTGACTGGTCCAGACTTGCTCTAAGTGTCTGCACCTGCGGGGGCCCGAGGGCCGTTTTGGCCTCTCGGAGCTTGTCCCTGCAGTATTTTCCGTCGGAAAAAGGAAGGAAATGGTTCGTTTCTCAATGATAATTTGTTCCATGTATTTCTGCAAGTGTAAAAATCGTTAAGTATTAACGATATCAACTGGGTCGAGCTTGAACTGATGCTTCTTTGTTCTATTCTCGTTTGGAATGGAAGCCGTTGTAATACGGTTGTGTGCTTATTATAATCAATTTTCTGAACGAGCTGAGGTTTTTACGCTCTCCAACAATCTGTAGGTTCAGTGAACTTATTTTCAAGCATGTAGTTATCCAGTTTCGATTACTGGATAAAATTACTCAACCTACCATGCCCTGCAATAATGGATTGCAGTACACAAATAATGATCATGTTGAAATAATTGAACAGCCTACTCCTCGAAGTCTTCGTTTTTGTGATAAATGTGAAATTGAAGAAAGAACTGCTGGAAACATTGTGGGCATAAAATTTTCAGTGCTTTACTACAACGCTTGCTGTGTATGTAGTTTCAAAGTGAGAGGAAACACTTCTTCTTACAAAAGTTTGTGCGGAAAATTTGATTATGCATAACCATTACGAGTGTTGCATCAAATGATTCAAGAAACTTTTTCGCGACGCTGAACATTATGTTTAATTTATCAATTAATTTCGGTACATATTCAGCTCATAGTGGCCAAGGTGAATAGGGTAAATGTTTTTTTCATTTATTAATTTGGTAAAGAATTTTGCTAAATATAAATATATATATATATATATCATTGTTTGATTACAAAATGTCTTTTGAGTTGAGCATCAGTATAATTTTGTTATTTCTATTTTCTTAACTTAAAATGTTGTTGGCAGTAACTTTCCAAAATTAAAAATTGTTAAATAAAAAGTTCTAAATTTAAAATTTAGATTCTGTTTTCTTTAATTATTTTCACATTTGCAATTGTACTAATTTTGTTTTCAGCTTCTTCACTTAGTGGCCAATTATATTTTAGGTATCTGTAAAGGTAGGTGCTTTATTAAGGTACAGTAAAATTGTATTTTCATTTGCATGTCAGATTTACAGAAAACAGTGTTTATTTAATAATTGAATATAAATCTAATTTAAACAATTTGGCACCAATCTAGTTTTAACATTCTATAATTAACATCCAATATATTAACAATATTGTCACGAAAATCGTCCGTTGGGTATACGGTGAAAGCAGTCCAACAAGGAGGATAATAGTGAATGGCATTTTATTTACGAATATTCAGGGAAAGACGAAGCGCAGGTAACAGGAAAAACAGTACTTTTGCAAATTAGTAACACGAATAGACAGCAAATCACTAGTAATAACAGTATCAGCACTTTCAATAACGCTCAGCTTACCATCTCCACTGCAGACAAAACTCCAAAGTGATTCCACTCCCTTGTTTGGAGCTGTATTTATAATCTGTACGACAGGACGTGACGTCACATAGAGAATTCAAGAAGAATCTCCATAACTTCATTCCCAATAGAGATAGACCGATAATTCTTGTATTTTCTAGAACCTTCATTTTGTCGCTAAGGTCAGGGCTCCGACATCCAATATAACCTCTGTAAATGTCCTTTATAACCATAAGCCTAACATAGGGAAGCAATATTACAGGTTCGTAACAATATCAAATGTTGTATTTGTAAAATTATCAAAGCTAAGAACAAAACAAAAGAATACTTTGCACGTCGGATAAATATAATCAAAAAGACGTAAAGTAACTCTTGAACTGTCATTACGAACCACAAAAAGTTGACTATGAATTAAAAGTGACTCTTGCTTCAGTTTGAGAATCATTTGATAAGAGTAAGAGATAATTGTAAATTTGTTTATGGAGAAAATTATTTGAGTAAAACAATATCAAAATTTATAACGATAGTTTATGATGAACAAGGAAATTTAATGCTACAATGAATAATACTAAGAACATGTATCTTGTAGCAAAGAGCATAGAATAAAAAGTTCTGTCATCCTTATTTTGTTCTGAGTGGCCAAGTTTCTTCTACAGCGGAAAAAATCATGAATGAACTTTCCTGATATGTAGATTTTTTTAAAAAAATTATAATAAAATCTGAAATTAAGAAAGTCAGAAGCTATAACTATTTGAGAGAGCAGAGCAGGTAAACAGACAAAGCATGGACTAAAAACATTTTATTAAGAAGCTATCACCTATCTCATCTCGAGATTCACACAGAATACAGACATCACAGAACATATCTATATCTCTAAAGTAAATGATATACACACATATATAAAGGATCTTGCAAGTGATTAAGAATACAGTCAAAAGAAAGGTACCAATTACAAAACACCTGGGGCGCTATCCAATTTGCATAAAATCTCTGGCGCACAAGAGCCTTGAATTTGAACCCGATTACAAAGAAGCGAGAGACAGTAATCAGCAGGATTGCATCAAATCTAACTATGGTTAAAGGAAATGTCGTTACTTATTTAACTCGCATACGTCAGAATTCCGTTTGCTTTCAAATAAGCTTCCTACCTCTTGCATTTTCGGATTCTCCCGATCGCAAATAGCAAAGAAATCCTCCCTCTCCGGTATATTTGAAACTAATCCAATTGAACTTCTTTTTTTAAAAAGGGAAATAAGAAAATAAATAAGGTAAAAAAAAAAGCCTGAGAACTGCTCCTCCCAAACAGTTACTTAAGCAAATAAATGGAAAGGTAAAAAGAAGCCGGTATATTCCAGCTGAGTATTGTAACATCACGTACAAAGCAACTTCTTTTTTCCCTCTGTATTCTCCAGCAACTAGCTTTTTCTCGAATGATCCAAGAGACTCACGTATTCAGAACCCGAAAGCGAGGCAGTGAAGAAGAGGGGGCTGGGTTTCGCTAGGGAAAAAAATGCAACTGGAGAAAGAAGAGAGGAAAAAAAGCAAAAAAAAAAACCTCCAGAGAAATTGACTAGTGAATTATTGACAAAGTCTGACTCTCTCGGCAAACTTTTTCTCCGGAAATCCCAGGGGCAATATCTGGAGAAAGAAGAAGGGGAGAGAAAAAAGAAAGAAAAGGAGGGAAAAAAAAGAGGAAAAACTCCAGGGGCTCCATTTTCTGCTCGTGTTCTGCCAAATAATTAAGTACCCAATCGATTAATTGATCACCTTCCCCAAACAGTAAAGAAAGATTTTTGCCGGGGCGCAAGTTCGGGAAAAGGCCCGGGTGATGCATGGGCGCGAGAATCCCGGGCCCTTACCCCAGTGGCCATCAATCCCGCGGAAAGAGGGGGCTTATCGCGAGGAAATGACTCGCAGGCAGGGGCTTTTGCGGTCGAGGGGCCTCTTAGGTGCCAAAAAGAGAAAGAGCAGCCCCGGCCATTAAGTAAGATGCGGGATATCATTACGAGGTCTTCGATTAGAACGTCTGCAGGGGCCGAGGCACAAAAGCAAACACACAATACCGCTAATAAAAACATTGTGTTTATTCATTTTATCTGTTAATTATATTGAATATTTTTAATGAGTTTAAATACAAGCTAAATATAATTCTTTTTCATAGCAGAGAAATTAATCTGCAAATGTTGACAAAATAAGGACAATACATTAGAAGGGAACTAATAGTAGGCAGTTTTTTTTATATCAGTTCTATTTTTCTCTGCTAAACAAAACTGATATTTTTGACTATTCATTTATAAGCACAAATTTAAACTGCTTAACAAATCAAAAAAGTTCAATGACGAACATTTCATAAATTTATAAATAAAACAAATATGGTAATAATCAATTAAATTAATTTAATAATTTGTCCAAATCAATTTCGTCTTATTGGTATGGTCCATAAAATATCAGTGAATGCCATGCTATAAGATTAGTCACACAGCAAGACCATGCGAGTATTTGTGGTCATCAGGTTATTTTGTTGGAAAAGTACAGAAACGGCATACATCTCATATAACTTTATTTGTAGGCTAATCCATTACTTTTGAATTTAAGCTATTGTTAAGTCCGAAGAATTATAAATGGAATGTTTACTTCCACAATACATGCCATTATAGTTTTCATTTATTACATCAAAATGAATCATAAACATTTTTTTTTTCAAATTTTAAATATTTTTAATAAAATGCACTGATCTGCGAAAGCACGTATCTTATCCTCTGTTCAAAATCCCGACGATTGTTTTTGGACTTCCATGTAAGAGAGCCTCTCTTTTTATGAGAACTGATTCATAGGTCAGTAAAAGATTTTTATAAATATTAATCAGGACTGACTGGAAAGGACTGTTAACAACTTTCCAGAGGCTCGAAACGACAACATTTAAAATATCTCTTTCATCAGTGACAGTACATGAAAAAAGGAGTTGATTGTATTATTTTTGTGGCACAACAAATGGTACCTGAAAGATATGTGGTAATATTCATTTTGGGAGAGGGTGCTATATAACCCTGGTCTAAATCCTGTTACGCAACGGATTTTACAAAACAAATACGAAAATTGCACTCTGTAATTGCCTGGAGCAGGAAGGAGATCACCCTGCATAACTTATTCACCCTGCCCTACAGAGGGCACTCCAACAACTCATGATGCCCCCCCTTCCCTGTGAGTGGGTGGCTGCTCTGTGTGGAGGGGAGAATCGAACACGCATTGGGCCGAACACCACAATCCACCTGCACCCGCATTACGGTCCAATGGGCTTTTAGCCAAACAGAAATCTCTGACCTCTCGATAACCCTTGACCCATCCCCCCCCTTGACAGAAAAGGGGGCCGAGGTGTTTACAGGTGAAAGATGGCAAGGGGCGTAATGAGGGGCACTTATAGAAGGGTAATCAGTTCCTATCACTAACTTTCGCCTCTCTCGTGTAGTCCGTTAATCACTTTCGCTGGACTGATTATCTTGAATACAATCGGCCTGCAATTGCAAAATCGGAAAGGATGGGATCTAGTTTTATTTATCAGGCAATGTTGTCTGATAGAATTGAGGGACAGAAATAGGGGAGCTGATCAGGAGGGTGTTCTTTGTCGAAACTGATATATCCCAGATCTAACATCAACTTTGCTTTTGCTCACATATAAGATGAAAGGGGAATTGAAAAGGTTGCAGAAGATAGGAGCACGGGTAGTTTGAGATTTCTAAACGTACCATATAATATAACAGCATTGTTACTACTTCGGAGATTTCAGCTAATATTTGGTTACAGGTTTCGACACTGTTATTTCTAGAATTATTAAAAGGTGAGTCTCCAAGAAAATTGTGGCTACAAAATAACATTTTTATTTTTAAAGCTTTATTTTGCATTTTAAACAAATTAAAAACAAAATCATTTTATTTAGGAGTACTTATAAAAGGGTACTCGGTTCCTATCACTAACTTTCGCCTCGCTCGTGTAGTTCGTTAATTACTTTCGCTGGACTGATTATCTTGGATGCAATCGGCCTGTAATTGCAAAATCGGAAAGGATGGGATCCAGTTTTATTTATCCGGCAATGTTGTCTGATAGAATTTGGGGAACTGATCAGGAGGGTGTTCTTTGTCGAATCTTATATATCCCAGATCTAATATCGACTTTGCTTTTGCTTACATATACTAGAATTACCATAATTTTTTTTTAGTTGAAATCCGGACAAGCCAAGGGGTGTAAGGGGTTTGGGGGGTTGAAGGTATAATTTATTTTAAAAAAAACTTAGATGAAAATATATGTGATACGTCTTGAATCTTGAATTGTATCTCTGAGAGATACGAGATATTGGGATTTTTAGCAACAAAGTTATCCCCTAATTTAGAAAAGTATTCATTTCAAAATTCGTCTCAATCTCCTTAAAAAATAATATCAAGTTTCTATCAATAGATGGTCTAGAGGTATTACCGTTACAATTCGGTCAAGACAGAAAAGAAAAAAAAGAAAAAAACATGGCGCCCTCCTAGAAGGGCGGTCATATTCTTTTTCGAATGCGATACGTTTTCATATTTTGTTGTAAATTGCATTGCTACAGTAATGGAAAGAGTTCCATATTCCGAATCTAATCTAATACAAATGGCGAAATAATTTTCGTAATTATAAAAAATATAATTTGCTATGAACCAGAAGCACCAACTTAAGGTCTTTGTGATTATATTTAAAGATAAATTTATAGTTCATCAATTCCTTTTTTCTTATGTATTGTAGAATTATGTTAATAATGCAATTATCATTCCTTTCAAATAAAAATGCGAGTAACGTCTTTGAAATTAAACAAAATTACCCTTAATACTTTAAAAAAATACACTCTTTCAAGTTTCTTCAGTTTTTGTATTAAACCACAGATCGAACTCTCCAGAAAGAGATTAAGATTGTCTTACCTACAAGGAACAAATTGGTTTGGAATATTCATTGTTTTACTATCAATGAATTTAGTTAGTATTAATCTAGAGACTAACTTCTTAAACTATTAGCTGCGACCGCAAGTGGCGTTATTTAAAACAAAAGTAATAAAATAATAATGCAAAACAATCATTTCACAACATCTTCATCGTCATTCTTTAATGTCTGTAAAGTTTTGTAGCGAGGCATTTGAATAAAAGTCACTAAATAACTATTTTTTAATTGAATTTGAATTTCTTTTCATAGTCAACTTTTCATGCTTAATTTTCTTATTTGTTCCACTTTCGAGTCAAAACACAGGATTTTTTTTTTTTCTTTCTTGTATGAAAGTTTGTTCTTTTTTCTCCCTTCTCTGTAAAGAAACCTTGCATAAAAAAGAATTCAGAAGCTCTGTTCTAGAACTATTTTCGTTCCTCTAAATCTTGTGCTTTACAAATGCAATTTAAGGAAATCATCGGCTAAAATGCCAAATGTTATGTAAGAAAATGAGCCATTTGCTCCTCTTAAATTCCATAGACATAAAGCCAAGCACTTGAAATACTGTTTATGAAATCATATAGTTCCTCTCCGAGAGAGAAAACAAATTGTTTCCCAAGTTGTTTCTACGATTTGACTTCCGGACTTAATCATTTTGAAAGTAAGAGCGTCCATCACTGTCGAAATGTGACTTCGGGTCAGTAGCCGCTCAGTCCGATTTCTTGTTCTCCGTCAAGTAATCAATTCTCGATGTTTTTTGAGGAATGGGCCTGCTACTGTACGGTGGCACATTGATAACGTGTACTTTTTTCACTTATCGGACGATCGGGAACGGCGAAAAAAAAAATAATAATAACGCCACAAATCGGTTCTCCGTTACCCCGTTCCTGACGGTCCAGAAGTGCACCCTTGGGGGGAGGGGGCGATTGCTCAAAGACCGATCGCCCGTACCGAGAGCGATTGTCGAAATTTAATAGCCGTGAAAGCTGCGCAAAAATGTGGCGATTGTTGGAGCCAGTCATCCGTCCAGTGATAACAAACGCGCCAACGGGCCAAACTGGCTGCATTGCGCAATATTGATCTTTATTTTGCTTTTCGCCTTTTCGGAAGAACAGGGGGGCTTCCAAAAGGGAGGGTCCCAGAATTCCCCTGTGTTTGGTCAATATCCGTCAGTGTCTGTCTAAATATAGAAACTTCGACCCGCGGGCCTGGTGGGGGTCAGCGAAAATTCCTCACGCGGGGGCACGTGAAAAGAGGCCCGGGCCCTTCTCTCCTTTTTGGCGGGGCCGCCAGGAGGGGGTGTCTTCTCCTTCCTCATTCAGACGACACAATGCCGCGGCCAGAAATCGATGCCTTCCTAACCCTTGGAAAATGTATGGTGATGTTATTCTGACCATTAATCAGGGGAATGGAGCTGTTTGTCCGATGCGCCTGCTGTCGAACTTTATTCAAGAAGACCCCCTAATGAATCTCGGCTCTCTCCGCAAAAATCTGGCTTTGACGCTTTCGCTTCAAGAATGTCAAGATTGAAGATGATCGATTTCGGCCCTTTGGGGCAAGGAAAAGGATTTAAAGTTTTCTGCCAAGCGAGAATTTAAAGGGATTTCGGCACCAGGAAATAAATATGATAAATTCCATCGCATTATTAAAATCCATACAGCATACTCTTTTCTCCCTTTCGGCACTCGAAAGGCATTAAAGTTCAAAAGGGCATAAAGCTATTCGTGATATTTGATGACTAAAACTAATATTGGAGCCGTTTGGATTAAATGCTTTATGATATCAAAAGTAAATAAATAATTGATTGCATCATAATTTGCTTCTAAGAGTGCTGCTTAAAAATGGCTAATGGATATGATAACGAATGAATATTACAACAGAATATTTTAATTATAAAATATTACCCATCAGTCTTTTTTTTTTTCTTTTTGACCAATGAACATCCTTTTTTTTTATACCAATGAAAAGGCGGAACTGCTTAAATGTAGTTAAAAAGTGCAGCTGGAAATGCAACAAAATTTTGATCTTAGGAAAATTAACTTATTAAACCTGACTGCATAATCTTAACCCGAATGCTTAAAGTATTTTAATTTTTCATTTGGAAACTTAAAATATAGTATTTCTTCGAAGAAACAATATTATTCGGATCAAATACAATTTGATAATTTTTCTATCATTAGTTAATATCATAAATAGCCACCGAATACTTACTCAACAATTTGCGAGCTTCTATCAATTGTGCTTTTTATTTTGGAAGACAGCTCAGTTTATTAGATCTCGATGTGATGAAAATACCCAAAAAGATAAATAGTAACATTAAAAACGTACGATTATACATTTAGTATTATGAATTTGATGAAGAAGATAAAACCCATCCTCTTAAAACAATAAATACCATAAAAGCATCAACCACGGGCTTCCATGCATAAAAGAATCTAAATTTTACAAAGCTCTGAATATGAGTTTTGTTTGTCACCGGTTTGAACAGATAGACTTACAACAAATTTGCTTTCTCCACCTAGTCTATTTAATTTTTGCTTCCAAACCTGAGTTATTTGTTTTCTCTTCGGTTCAATGGTGGTAGTTTCTCGTCGAAACCACCTTTTTGTGTGCTTTTTTCTTATCCAGACGGCAGTCTTTTGATGATTTATTAGAGAGAATGCGTTTTTAGTATCTAATAAAGACAATAGACGGCATCACCAATTCTATTTTTTCCTTATGGATTTATACAGTCATTAAACATTGTTTTGACGAAAAAAGAATTGCTTGTGGCCCTGAAAAGGTCAACTGTTTATCTATGTTCATCAGTAGCAATAAATCGATATTTTCCAAGGCATTTCATTTTTGAATTCAAAGCTTTTTTTTTTTTTTTTTTTTTTGTCGTCTTTATACCTAACTTTTCTTCAATCAATACCCAGTGGACCTTGTCATTTAAGCATCAGAAATATTCTAGGATATTTTTTAGGAGATTTATTAGAATTTTTATTCATAACTTGCAAAAAAAGTTACGATTTCACTACTGAACATTTCAGTATTGCCTCCAGCAAAATAAAATCAAATTAATAGGAAACCGTCTGTGTGTGTGGAAAACAAGACTAAAAAGAAACCAAAAGTATCAAATTTTCTCAGCGAAATACAGAAAACATCATGCAAAGTAATGCTGAATTTCATCATCTCAAGTGCAAAAAGAACATTTCGAACCTCCTACAGAAAGAATGTTGATTTTGACAAAACCTGCAAATAACCACTTCGACTGATTAAACAAAAGCAACAAAGCGGTATTGCAAAGTTGTGCAACTGTTAAAAAACATGCTTTATTAAAAAGCATTATTATGCTTTATATTTATTGGCTATGCATTTAATATATCAAAAGGCCTGTTGAATGGAATATTGTAAAAGAATGCAGTGAAATTGTGCTTAAAAGTGTAAAAAATTATTTAGTGGTATATTTTATCTTTCTTATAAATTATTTAATGATACATATTACAGCAAAAAAAGGCTATGTTTCTTTCAAAAAATTTTGAAAAAATAATCTGCTTCTAAATTTGTGTCTCTTGAAAGTAAATTTCTTGAATATACTGAAACTTGTTTGAGCCAACATTTAATCCAACAGTAATGATACAATTAAATAATTTTTATTATTTAAAACAGGCCTCATAGAGCATTTTTGAAATAATAATAATAATATCAAATAAAATAAGATGGAAATTATTATCTTTTATGTAAATAAACTATATTTAAAAATAAGTGAAAAAGAAGCTGTGTTAAATTAATAGTTAAATCATCATGTTTGTGCTAAACATTATGCTTGCAGAAACAGCAGATGCTTCGTTAAATTTAAATGGTATATGTGTGATGTATGCAGAAATAAGTGTTTCCTTTTCATTATTTGCAAATCTCATTCAAATTATTTTTATTTTAATAATAAATTACAATTTCAGAAGGAAATATTTCAGTCTTAGTTTACGATCTCGAAGAAGCAATTAAATACACTGAAATTGAAAAGTTTGATATATTCGGAATTTCAAAATGATAAACACGATATAAAATAATATCAATCATTTGCGTAATAAACTAGTATTACATTTGCACAATATACTAAGGATATCCGTAAAATCTGCAATTACAGAACTATCATAAACTATATAGAATTAAAACAGTACACTTTTCTAAATCATGATTATGCGTATAATTTACTCGCTCTTTTAACTAATGAAATCCATTTTAATTTTCTCAACCAAAAACGAAAAAAATATAACTCAAAGTCTTCGGAGTCAATTTAAACCCAAGTCTAAGTCAGAAAAGCGGAACTCGGTTCAATAATTCAGAAACCTCCAGGAGGAAAAGTTGAAAGTTTTCTAAAAATCCCTTAAAATGAATTGCGGAAACTTTATAAAACGTGGGCCATCTATCGAAGCGGTGCACGAGAAATGACTCAGAAGCAAAAGTATATCTCCTTCTTTTTTTTTCCACCTTCTTTTTGCCCGAAATCCGTTCATATTAAAAGAGAAACCGCCAGTAATGGATCACCTGCAAAATTGAATTTCCCTTCGGCCGCCGTGTAACAAGCCCACCTTTGATTAATGCAGCCAAATTATTGATATTTATCGTAAAACGCGCCCGTTTAAAAGCGCTTGGCCCTCGCACCCCGTTTGGGGCGTAATTATGATTTAATACGCGCAATATGCCGCTGATGAATGCCTATCATACGTTATCCCGACCCGGAAACTAAGAATCCAAACTTCAAATTAATATTATTAATTACGGAATAGATTGGGCGGAAACAAACTGGTTGCTGGATTATGAAAAGTATAAGTCTTTCACTTCACACGTCAGGTTGGCGGAACCTGCTTTTTTTTTATTCGTGTGTTGCTGCTTTATCGCATTAGCTTTGCTTCGATACCTTTTGCCTGGAAGTTAAACGCCGCTGCCTTAAACTCCAATTAGACTTCCCACTGCCTAATGATCATACGATCGCGAATAAATCATTTTATATCGGAACTCGCTAAAATATGCAGTTGACTAATAAGTTCTCATTCTCTCTCTGGGAGAGCTTTTAGTCGCCAAATCAGGATCGGAGAGGAGCTAGGTATTAAACTCCATTCTCCTAATAATTAATTTCATGCTATTTATGTGTATAACTTTTGTTCGTTTCTTCATTTAGGGCGGGTTTTATTTATCCATGAGAAAAAAATGTAAAATTCTAAGCATTTATAAATTTATTGTCACATTTAAACTACATTTAACTATTTTAAGATTTATGTAGTTTGCTTATATTTTTCGTATCAAATAATCACAATATCTACAGGTTTCAAAGTCAAAAGAATAGGACAGATTCAGGTCTGTGGTTTTTTTTATTCTCTAAGAGGAAGATATGTACAGTGTTTACTTAAAAATACTGATCGGTGTGTTTTGTGTAAAATTTTTAATCAAAAATAGAACTTATCGTTTAGAAGAAATTAAAGTAGTGCTTTACATGTATTTGAACTCGTTCTTGAATGTATTTGCTAACAAGCAAAAGGCCATAAAAGTAACAAATGAAATAAACTTACAATTTATTCCAATTTCTGATTAGGTGTTAATAGGGTGAACATCTCTAAAGCTTTTTTCATGTTGCGGCTTTATATTGCTGTACAATAAATCACAGTAATGTATTTAATATGTGCAGTACACAAACACACATTAAATACTTCTAAAAGTGTTCGTTTTATTCAAAACTTTATATTAAGAGTTTCAAATAAAACGTTCATGCGCATACAGAGTACCCCGGAACTTCGTGTACAAACTTGGAGGGTAGGTAGAGAACATCGTTAGGAATCATAATCACATAGGAACATGGGTGACCAAACGCCATCTGGAGTCAGAAGATTAACATTTAAAATAATACAGCACTGGCCAAAATGCCGATGTCTTTCTAAATTTAAACGGTATTGAGCTGGAATTTTTTCATAAGTTGTCCTATATATCTGTCTTTGAAGTTATGAGAGAAAAATTATGTTACGTTTCTCACATGCGCAATAAAAAAAATATTTACTACAAATGCTCAAATTTTCTCTTATTTACTTCAAATTTTAACACAATTCTTCTCTAACATATTGTCACGTATTCTGTAAGTTTCATACAATTTGGTTGAAAATTCTACAAGTTATAAGCAAAAAACATACAGAAAAATCTGGGATTTTTAAATGAAACATTTATATCTTCGCTAACATTTGTGCTATGTTTACGAAAACGCATGTAAATATTGCGCACATCGTACAAAAGAATTGACAAAAGTTGCAAACCATTATCAGATTTCTGTGAAGCGGGTTGATCCAAAATGCATTTTCGATGTTATCAACTTCTGGTCGGTCCCCTAAACGACCTCGTGACAGAATCTTCAATGTAAATTGTGAGTTAAAGCCTATTCTTTATATGGTCGAAGTTCGACGAGATATTCGAAAAAAATGTGCAAATTTGAAGAAGTGTCCGCAATTGTGGCCAGTGCTGCATTATTTTAAATGCCATCTGCTGCCTCCAGATGGCATTTGTGCACCTATTTTCTTATGTGATTATGATTCCTAACAATGTTCTCTACCTCCCCTCCAAATTTGTACATGAAGTTCCGGGATACCCCGTATATATTTTTAAATTCAAAAGTCGTGGATTAAATTAATTCATTTCATCCTCAAACGTAAATATAACACACATTTTTTATTATTAGTCTGCAATTTCCTTTTTATGGTTTTAATTTTCTTAGTGGTTATTTATTTCTAGAAGATATTTTCTATTGTTTTTCCATAGACTCCTATTCAGAACATCATTATACTATACATGATTGAAGAAAGGTTAATGTCTGCTAAAAGGCTGTTTTAGTTTTCAAACTATATTAAGCTAGATCTGGTCAGGGTCATTTCGCATACTTAAATTATGCCAGCAAAAAATAAAGATTTTACCTTGATCCACTTTTCACATAAACATACCATCTAATAACGCCTCCAGCTCATATTCTGCAAAGCTTTTACTTTTTAAGCGCTAACAATATTAATAAAGTGCACGCCAAAAAATAAAAAAATCTTCTCCTTCACCGACATTGTTGGGAAAATTCTGCTAAGTGCACAGGCGCTAATGAATATTAGAAAGAAACGCAAATAGAAAAATAAGAAAGTTTTCCCTTCATTATGACTCCTTTCACGGCGGAAATCATTAAGGAAGTTAGATAAAGCCTCACAGGGTGTTTACTTTCAAAACAACTTTGATGCAATAATCAATGTGTAGGGGGTGTATGGTATCTTGCTTATGTTGCTTGTGACGTCCTTGCACAATTATCTGAGGTTCTTCCTTTGCGAAGCGTCTGATGGTTTTTCGATCGCTTCAGCGCCAACTAATTTCTCTCCCCCTACTTTAGAAATTTCATATTTTAACAGTTAGGAAGGGCCTCGTGATAAGAATTAACGCGAAGAGAAGAGTTTTAGGGATTTTTAAAATTGTGTCGCGGGTCGAAGTTTTCAATGATTTTTGCTATCGGTAAACGATCCCTTGGCTCGTTTTTCATGTTCACTTCAATCCATTCAAACTCATTTAACTCTAGATGGTAAGCACAAAAGGTTGGGACCCCATTAAACGTAAGAATCTCGTTTTAAGGGAACAAGTCGAATTGTTACATCAACAACGCGAAATGGTTTTAGGTAATATTCAAGGCTGAAGATAGTTAAATCTTTTGTTTGGGGCCATCATTGGAGATCGTTCAACTTACAGCAAAAGGCGCAATCGTAACTTTTCTTATTGTCTTGCTATTAGATACCACGGAAGGTGGCACTATTTCAGGAGATGGCACTAACAACTCCAAATAACAATGTCTTAAATTCCTATAAATAAATAGCTGGCATAAAAATAACTACCTGAGTAGCTAACAAGGCAGCCCAACAAAATAACTTTTGTTCCAGCTTTTTAGAAGTTAATTTTTTAAATAAAATTTAATCTGTTGTTGTTGAATTTAGTATATTGTTAAATTTATCATAGTTATATATAGAAAGCAGTTATAGAAAAAAAAATGTGAGATGAATTTAGTCATTATGAGACAAACGGCGTTTCATTTTTTCCCACGAAATGGTGGAGTACAATTCCTATCTTATGATGCCCCATTTTACTCTTACTTTGTTGCAAATAAAAGATTATAAGATGATGAATATATAGGATTTATAGATTAATTTTAGAAATAACCTTGAAAAACAATTTTTTTAAACAATCTAAGGCAAAATTTATTGTTTTTAAGCATGACAGAGATATTTCGGAATACTCTCAATCTTGAACTTGCCCATAACAAATATTTTTCCTTGAACCAAAGTTTTCATATTATGTACTGATTAAAATAATTTAAAACGATTCATTTTTACGTTAAATTTTTAAAGGCACTTTTATACGAATTTTTATGGATTGCAATAAAATAAACACAAAAAATGGGAGAACTTCTTTTTCCGTATCAAGTTTGTCTTAGTTTCAAAACTTTTATACCTGAATAAACAAAACAAAAAAAAGACACATGTTAATAATTCCGAATTTTTATAAGGAGTTTATGTGTTCAATATTCATTTTAATGTGGAGAAAAATTGCTAAATAATTTATATCGTAATGAATATCAAACAGTAAAAATATAACCACAAATAAGTTCAATGCAAGTCATGCAAATGAAAACCATACTAAAGTGCTTTTCATCTAAAGTATTTTTAAGAAACTGGCTTCAAAATGAATAAAATAAAGCGAGCTGAAACAAAATTTCAGTTTCATTCCTATAAACTGTAGTTAATTGCGTATAGTTTGCCGTGCAAAGCTGTACCAACTGCAATCCATTACACAATAGACAATAATGTAATAATTAATTTTGGCAAGATATAATAACATTAGAATTTTTTCCGTAATGTTCTATATCTCAAAAATTGTATTTTGGAGATGTATTTTAGTCCAATTGCACTGACTATTAAGCAATATGCAATATAAAGGAAAGTCTCAGTTATGCTGAAAAAGCGGGGATTACACTATCAGATAAATGAATATATCGGAAAATAGGGAAAGAAAAAGATTGAACAACTTTTATGTAAGATACTTGTACTACGTATTAATCTTAATATTTTTTCTTTAGAAATACGTTATTTCTAGATAAAAAGAAAAAAATACATGAAACTAAACAAACTAATATTCTAAGATTATATTATTAATAAAAAAAGTAAAACACCATTAAAATGAATATAGACAAAGCAATTAGATTTTCTTGAAAAGGTTTGGGTTAGTAAGTTCCTTCACAGCAGCTGTATCCCTTTCTAGCCGTTATATCATGCCAGCCTATCAAAAGTACCATGCCCCCTCTTGAGGCTCACTCTTGCTGTTCAGTATAATTCAGAGCTGCTTCAATATTATTTAGTTCATCCTTAAGAGTCGTTTTAACAACATTGACCTTATGTGACTGTTCAAATTCTTCCCTATCATTGTTCACAAACTGAACAATTTCATCGCTCGTGAAACTCGCACTGTTAATCAGAACTCATCCATTCATGAACATCTTTACGAGAAGCGTCTTCATTCTGAAGATTGAAACAAAAAATACGCACAAAAAATTAACATAAGATTAACAACGGCATTCATTGCCATAATGGTCTAAAAGGCTTGAAGTCTCCAATAGCGCAAACTGTATAGCCGCCCGGATGTTAGTTACCTTCACGCCCAAAAAATAATGAAACAAATACCCACCTAATGATACTGAAAACTAGAAAGTATATTTTTCGAATTACGATTTTTAATTTATTTATTCTAGACAAATGCCGGTTGAAACGTATAGTCGGATAATTTAATGTCGGTTTGCGAGACTGCTGTACGAGCTATTTACAATTCTAATAACTTTTGAGCTTTCGAGGCCCCTTGAGGCTGCAAATTTTGGTCTACTTAAATTTTTATTTCGTTTCTTATGCAAAAATTCAACTTATTTTTTTTTTTCGAAATTTGTATATAATTCAAAAACCTAATTCTACCTCAATTTTTTTTAATAAAAAAGTATTTTAATGTTACAAAAGCAGTTTTATTGACACTACTGAGAACTAAAAATTCTGTTTTTCGACTTAGAATTTTTAATTAATTCTGGACCAATGTGGTTAAAATGTATTGCGGAATAATTTAATACCGGTTAACGAGACTCCAGTGGATCGGTGTACGACCTGTTTCCAATTCTAATATCCTTTGAGCTTTTTAGACACATTGGCCGTTAAATTTAGCTTACTTAAAGAAATTTTATTTTGTTCTTTATACAAGAATTAAACGTTAAAATTATTTGTTCAAAATTTGTATATAATTCAAAAGCCTAATTCTAACATAGATTATTTTTTTTATATATAAAAGTATTTAAATGTTATAAAAGCAGCTTTATAAGCACTACAATCTAAACTGAACTGAAATGGAATTCAACTACATTAATTTAAAATTTAAAAAGAAAAAAATAGAGTTTTGAAGCTCCTTCTACCGAATGATTGAAAAAAAGGAGCAAGAAAGCTTTCTGAAAAGGAAGTGAACGGTCCATGAAGTTTTTACACGATTATTCTGGAGACACGTTTTCCTTTCATGTGATCCTTTCTTTGAGCCTTTCTCTATTAAAGAGCGAAAGA
The DNA here is from genome assembly GCA_013235015.1 of Araneus ventricosus. NCBI lineage: Eukaryota > Metazoa > Arthropoda > Arachnida > Araneae > Araneidae > Araneus > Araneus ventricosus. The sequence continues at coordinate 546,829 of BGPR01000173.1, read as the reverse complement.
AAGGTTTCTTAATCTAAATGAAGCGATCATGGATCCGGAGGAAACTGAGAACTTTTAGATCAATACCCAATTTCAGAACTAGAGCCCTTTTTTTCTTTCGTCTTCCAAATCCACCCTTTCTGCCACCCTCTTCCCGGTTCTTCAGGAGCAATGAGGGGTCGCCAGAATTGGAGAATTATCGAACATTTGATTATTCTTTGGAAAATCCATTTCAAGGTTCAAAGATGAGAGGAACTTCTAGGAGAAGAGCTTTAAAAAAAATCGATATCATATATAAATATATGTTCGTTCCGATATTTTCTATCAATTAAAGTGCCCCTTATTATAAGTATATTTTATACAGGAAGCCTCGAATTTTTCGTCCAGGGTCAGAAATTTAATGGACTTCATTAGATGAAGATAAATATTTTTTAAAAAGATTTCATTTGGGGAAAATAAAAGGTGTTTTCCTTCAGCGTGCACCTCTTTTTGTTATTACTTTTGTTGTTGGACTTGTTATTGTTGATTATATGCCAGCATTTCAGATAAGAGATTCATTATCACACTAAATCCAGATTTTCCAATAGAAATTTTAAACTCTTTGAGCTATGATGGCGTTTGTTCAACATCGAATTTTCACAAATTCCTACCCTAAGTTTGCTACATTAAGCTAATCGAATACTCATCTTGTATATTTGAATATATGGATCAATGTTCTGAATTTTTTTTGCAAAATATGCCAATTTTTTTTTTTAATAGAAGCAATATAAATTAGGTGATATACATTTTTTAATGTGATCATCCAGTTTCTCTCTAATTCGAAAACACATATTATCCATTAAAATTGTCGAAAATGTGAAACTTTAAAGGAGCTCTGAACTCATTAGTATATTTTTATTAATTTATTTAGATCTTCACTTTTGTTAAGAATGTTTACTTTGCATCGTGATTTTTTTAATTTTAATAGATTACATGTTGAAAACAATTTTCAGAATTGTCCCTCTCATTCAAATTTCATATGAAAAAAAATTGCATTAGATGTATCTTATCTTCGATCTAAAGATTATTGTTTATTATATTTTTTTATCTTGTATAAATATTGAATTTTGTAAAATTTCATGCATCTTCTTCCCCTCCCTCCTTCATCTAAGCAATTGTTTTCTCGAGAATTCTTTTCTAATGAAACTCGAGAATTTCAAATGTATTTATGAACTCTGACATTGAAAATGGCACGAACGAGAAAAAATAATTGGAAAACACTGGAAACAAGCAAACGGTCTTGAAAAAATGAGATATTTTATATTAATTTTACTCTAATAAAATCTAATTTAGAAAAATTGAATAATGTTCGAAGAAATTTATTAAAACTATTACAATGATCTAAATAAATTAATAATCGACAAAAAATACATAATTTTTTTTTTAAATCAGAAAACAGGATTACATGATTCTCAAGTAAATCAGCTGGAGGGAAAAGTTTAATTAATCAGACGCAAGTCATTCATTTGAAATAGAAGAATTGCTTTTTTCTTTTGACCTGGCGGAATTTTAAAGAGCTAATATGTATCTAGAGCTAATGTATCATTCTAGATTACTTCAGGTAACCACAATTTTCAACAATTCAGATACAAATCTATCGAAGATGGCTGTGAATTATATGTAAACAAAATTCATCTCAATTTGATTTATCGTAAACGAAAACAACCTAAAGTTTATAGTAAAGAGGTATTCCCCTTCAAATTACAGGCTATGAAATCACTGCATTTGGCGACAAAACATTTCTTCTATCGGTATATTGGATTCCTTTTTGACAATATTTTATCCTCTTCGATGGATAAATTTGATACCCGTCGGAGATTTGCAAACATTTGCGTTCAGCTGCCTTATGGATGCCATCATAAACCAGTTTAATCTTCCTCCTTCTGTTGATGATCACAAACTTTTAAAGAGCGAGCTCCTTGCCAAACAGAACCAATCATAGGGTAAGGTAAGAGATTTTGGCGACAAAAACTGTCCTTTATCCCAGTAACCCTGTTCGAGAGAACCAAGAAACTATAGCTTAATTAAGCCGTAACGGCAATGTCATGTCACTAAGTGGAAGCGATGACGTTTGTCACTGCTACTCGAAGCTCTCGGGGCCCGGGCCATTTGGGCGCTAATACTCTTGCGCCCTCATCAAGCCCCTGCATTACTCCCCTTCCCCCACTCATAAGGCCCTGTGTGTGTTACGCGCATTAACAATTCGGATTTCTGCTCCAGACACACCTTATGTTAATGCCTAAGCGACGCAGATTTAAGTTTAATGAATTGGCGCCCCCCAAGAAATTAAGAATCGACGGTTTTCAGAGAGCCGGAGTCATTATTGTCCCATTTGAGATTTCCGACCGCGTTTGTTTCTCTTGTGGGGGGAGGGGGTAGACAGACAAAAATAAATGCATTCGTAACTGCTATGAAGGCTGTGTTGTTAGCGGTAGTTAAGTTTCGAATGGCTTTCCGTTTCGTGATGATAGATGCGCAGTTCTGGTTTACCCTCAGCTGGGATTATGAATGACAAAGATAAACTAAATTGTTTTAGTGAGATATTTTAATTTCCTGTATTTGTTTCTGTTGGACGAACCAACGACTACTGTTAATGTTGCTTTCTCTCACTATAAAAGAAGAAAGTTTCTAAATTTCTTTCCTTCCTCTTTTAATTTTAATATCCTATACCGCAATTTTAATAGATATTTTATGCCAAATACTGCATTTTAAATCTTTTCACCATATTTCAGCAATATCGGCCTACTGAAAATCAGTTGTTAGCGTTTTTTTATTTTTTTATTTCTAACTTTACATTGTTATTACAGAAAAATTTATAAATTATTAAATTAAGTAACAAGTAACAATGACTAAAATTTCGAATTTTTCAGAGTTATTAATATAGATGTCAACACGTGTTGAAAGGTTGCTTTTTAAAAATAATTTTGAATATTTTTTTGATATAATTGCTAAAACAAAGATTATTTTAAAAAATCCTTTTATTAAACGGCAGTTGGCTGAAAAGAAATAATTTTTTTCATCGAAGTTTCTTTTCTAATGACAGTAGTAGTATAAATATTGAGATTACACGTAGATTACGCTGTCTTTTCTCCTACTCATTTGCCAAAATTTGCAACTTTAAAACAGTCACCTATCATTTAAATTAACTAATGTTCAATAAATTTAGAATCGTCATTTTCAAATTTCATTGTCTGAATTTTTGAAGTAATTGTAGTTGAATTGAAAATAGTTAAATAATAAATTACGGTCGTGTACAGTAATATACTTTAGATTTTATCATTTATAATAGCTAGCTTTCATTACATGAGCAATGAAGTTGATCAAATTTGTTTTAAAACTTTAACTAAAACTCTCCAGAATAAATCGTTATCGGTCTATTAAAATATTAGCTTAATTATCAATAGAAAACAATACTTATAATTTGTTTATCGATATTCTGGATAATGAATGAATACATTAAATTAAATTTAAAAAAGCAGTTAATAAATATATCAGAAATCAAAAGAAAATCAGAATGAAGAGTTAAAATATTTTTTTCAAAACTTTATATATTGGTTGTCTCATATGATCGCATTTAGAACTTCTTTCTCAGTATGTCTCTAAATGGTAATTAAATTATTTCAAGATTTTACGCTTCATTATTTTTATAACAATGGGATCCAATTGCTTGCTAGACGATAATAATTTTCGTATTTAAATATGCCAATGCTAAATTAATTTCTTTTGAATATTTCCAACAAAAAAAAGTCGTATAAGATCGATCTCAATGGCAACAGATAAGCACGGGCTTTCCGTCGATTCTTTATCTCGTGGTGGACAAATACTAAGATATTCATCAAAATAAGAATTTATGTGATTTTTTCAATAATATATATTTTCAATCTACACTAAAATCTTTACGCCCACAATAATAGTTATTGCAGAAAAAAACCCTATAAAATTAAAGCTAATATATGAAAATCTTAATTTATTCACATTTTTATTGAACCGGACTAGTTTCATGCTTGCAAAGATAGAATTCTGTAATCTATTTTTCACTCACTCCTTGACGTGTTAGAGAACATCATTTCAATATTTTCAGAATTTAATAATCAGTTAATCGATTAAGTTAATTAAATTTTGATTCCATACACACGTAGAGCCACCTGATTGGGAACTCGAGAAAAAATTGATTTCAAGATTCCATAATTATAAATTAAGTTTTTTTAAAAAAAATCTTCTTTTTAGCACACTAATGAAATCTGTTTTCAAAAATCTATTATGGAATCTTGAAATTAATTTTTCTCGAATTCCCTAACAGATGGCGCCACGCACCTGGAATGAAATTTAATTTAATTAATTAAATTGAATTAATGTTTCGCCTTTGATATATTTTATTCTAAGTGAATTTTTTTGCGTATTACTTTCTGAAAAAGTTTAAAATTTAATTGATTTTCTTAGCCCGTGCTCAGAAATAAAAGTAGACCCAAAGAAGATGCACTGCGGTATTCTCTAAGCAATTTAAAAACGCACCAAAGCATATAAGTAACCCATTTTTAAATTATCATATCGAGAACAATTGCATAGGGAAAATTAGCAATAAACATTGTCAGACTTTACTGCAACGAAATCCATTCAATAAGTTTACGACGAGAGAGTGGGAGAACTGGCTGATAAGCATTTTCAACACAGAACCTCAAAGAAAAAAGCACACACATATTTTATGTACACAGAAAGAAAAGCTATTATAAAAAAAATTTCATTACCGCAGGCAAAAATTAATAATTTATCATGCTCTTTGAACAGTGAACAGGTTAAATTCCCCTCATCTATCTCTCCTTTACGTTTACGGGAACCACAGCGCTGAAATTTTCCGTCGGTAGTTTTTAACCAAACAGGTATTTTATATCCCTTTCGATTTATTTGCAATCTAAAATGAGGAGAGAAGAACATGAAAGAAGAAAAACATGTATTGGATAAAAGATGTAAAGAAAAAAGTATAAAAGTGTACTCCTGTTTTGGTCCCGGGCCATGATAATTATGTAAATTTGAGAATAGGGATCCCTGAGGAAATAGCTTCTTCGGATTGCCTTATGAATTTATTGGCGTCTATTAGTCGCTTGCTTTCTATTAAGATATCGGCAAAACTGTTTAAAATAAGGGGAAACGAAATTAATGAAATGAAATATAAAACGTCAATTCTTCCGGTAATGAAACAAAAAAATGGTACCTTTTCTTTTTATCTCCGTTAGAGAAAGTAATATCATTAATAATGAAATATTTTCATGTTTTGGGTGTAATTATTCATTCTTGAATTTCCTTATGTAACTTTTTTTTCTTCCATCGTTTTCATTTTATGTTTGTGCAAGTAATTTCGCGATAGCTTCGGCAAAGCATTTGCATGCGATTATCATCTTTCAAAGCGGTATCGGATCTTAGGTCCACTAATGATTCGGTTGTTAAGGATATGTAATCACCTTATTGTAAAAGTGTTTATTAAACGATTAGGTTAATTTGGAAAGTACTAATTTCCCGCATGAGGGAAATTTGAGGTAATGAATTCTTGGGGCAATTAATGCTGATAGTGGAAGAACGGAACTTAGATGTTTAGTGGTTTAAGAAGGAAGAGAAGAGTCATCTGAAATTTACACATTGTTATAGACATTGAAGTGCCGAAAAATGCATGTTTTCATGCATCTATAGAACAACATATACAATTGCTTTTCTTATATAACTTGTAATATCCTAAGCTGTATCATAACTTTTTGCTTTCTTTCTCCTTCAGTACAGTATTTTAATATCGAACCAGAAAGTTTAATTAAATGTAGTTCTGTAAATGGGAAATAAATACAAAATCTGTTCCCATTTGCAGATAAATTTGGAGATAGAGCTTTTTAATAAAACATAACTGAAACCATCGGAAATTTTTCTTCCCTCGGCTTTATCGTATACTTACACAATACGGCGCCTTTTGTGTACAGCTTCGTAGTGTAGGGAAGAAAACTGAGCTTCCGCTTTAGACTTCTTCCCACTATTGATTAAGGTCTAAAAATTGATACAGCACTACAGCTGTGATGACGAAATCACATACCAAATTTCATTTATGTATCTTGTTGCTTCTTTTATGTAATTGCGCTCACCTACACACAAATAGACAGGCCGCCAGACAGTTAAACCTTTGCGAAATTTTGTCCAAATTTGATTGATTTTAAATTTGTGACAATATCCTTGTCACATCTATTTTTCACTATTCTTCACTAGATTCTCTATTTATTATTATTGTAACTTGTGTTAAATAGTTCTCTGAATCTACATAAATTAGTGAAACTCTTATAAATTACTCCAAGTAACGCAATAAAACAGATTTATATATATTGCAGCTTAAACTCATCGAACTTTATAATTTTTTCAATTGAAAAATATCTTACTGTAGCTGTTACCTAGCTCCTGAAGTTAAAAAAATCAAAAACAAAATTTAACGCGTATCATCCCAAAGGAAAAACAAACACATTATGTTCATTTTCAACAAAACTCGCAGCAAATTTAAGTATATTTTAATTTAATTAATTATTAATTTGGACTTTACTATTTCTAAATTTCGTCTTATTTTTCATTTTCTTTTATTATTTTCCTAAAAACAAAATATATTTTTATGCTACTCTAAATTTAAAATAAGATGAAACAGAAAAGTCCTATGACCAACAAAACTGAAAAGTATTTGTCATTTTATACATCATTTTAAGTATGTATATACGTCATTTTAAGCAATACGTGGAAAAAAAGGTTTAAAGTATAAAAAAATATCGAGATGCATGAATTAAAAATTGCATTAATTGTAAAAACTTTATTTTAAAATATGACTCACAAAACCATCTCTTAATGCCTCCATAAAAATATTTGTTTACATCTTAAGAAAAAAGTGGAGGAAATATAAATGAAAAAGAATGCAAAACAATAATAAATTGCTTGTCTGCAAAAATTTTTACCAATTTTATTTTTGATAAAAAGAAACATAAACAGCAGTATAAAAAACTAATTGGTCATTAACTTTCCTAAACAAAATAAAATCATCGTCATAACTGGAAGAAAAATAAAACAAACGTTGTATCCTTCTCTTTTTCTCTTTCGGTATCAAAATCGCAAATATCTCTGGGATCAAACAATAGGCCATTTTCTCTATTCTTTTCCCAATAATAACCAATTCTTTTTCCCGGAGTAGCTCCTTTTTTGCGATGGAAAAGGTTCTTATTTTCGGGATTAAGATGCCTCCAGTGAGGAGGGATTTATGGAGACCCAATATCATCCATAGCGCTTGATAGAGGGTCATGTCAGGATAGGAGATACATTCCCTCTCAGGCCTAGGGGAGGGGATAGGCCCTCCCATTAACATGTTAATAAACAGAAGCGCGCCAATGGCTGGAGTAATTTTTACCTGCTTTTTTTCCTGTGGGTGATCTGGGGGTAAGGGGCCGTAAAAATATTTCTACTGCCTGAT
>BGPR01000173.1:507558-534458 GCA_013235015.1 Araneus ventricosus | reverse complement strand
TATACATTTTTATACAAAACAAGATTCGTTCATTAAATCAAATAATATTGAGAAGGATTCTTCCAACAATAGTATCGCATATTTAAGATAAAATCAGAAATGCACTTCATTTATCCCCTGATTCTAATGCATAAGCGGCCCTAAGTAACTTGACCAACCAACCAAGGCAACAATATGGCGCCCCCCCCTCCAACCAATGCATTTTTTAAAAAATTCTATAATTTCTGTATTCTAAACGTTAAATAAATTGTACTTGAAAATATGCAAGTTTTACCTATAAATATGAATTAAAAATATTATGGTTAGAATTTTTAAACTTCAGTTATATTTAAGATTATATATCAGTCTTATTGAAACTAAAATAATATATTCCACAAATTTTAAAAATAGATGACTTTATTTCTCAAGTCTATTAGCACATTTTTTTTCTCCACATTCCCGCTGTGACGCCAGACCCAGATTTTGGCGCCACGGGCAGATACCCGGTTTGCCCGGGCCGCCTCTGCTCTAATGCCTCCGTGATAATGCTTACCTTTAAAAGGCAACATGTCTCTGTATACTGCATTGTACTATGTTATGTTTGAAGTCAAAGTGGGAAATTGGTGCTTGTTCAGAATACAATGTTTAATTTAGTTTAGTTTAATTAGATTAGGGTCCCTCTGAAGCAACACGAAGGCTATTTTAGAACGGATTTTTCCCCCTTCATTACATCTCTTTGCATGCATTTTCATACAAAAGAGGATTCGATCATTAAACGAAAATAATATGGAGAAGGATTCTTCTAACAATAGAAGGAACGGCGGATATCTTAAAGCCTAACTTATTAATTAGTAATGAAAACGAGCGAATTACTGTAATGACTAAAAATTAAAAAAATAAACTTTAAAAACTGTGCAAATCTGCGCCGGTCTCTCCTACCATATCGTTGCAAATAGTGAGAGTTTTTTAAGATAAAATCAGAAATGTAGCTCGTTTATCCCGCGTAACTGACTTTAATGTCTTCGTGATAATGCATATCTTTAAACAGCAACATATCTCCACATACTGCATAGTACAATAATGCTTGACGTCAAAGTGTGAAACAGATACTTATTCTATTTTGGGACAGACCTCGTAATTTTGAACCGCACCTGGCACCTCCCTCTCTAAACTTTAGTACCATACAAGCGGAAGAATGTTTGACACATGCAAGATTTAACTTTCATCAGGCCCACAAACACGGCGGATCTTCAGTGGAATCGGACTAAGAACCAGGATCACAAACCGTCCCGTTTTGAAGCTTTAGGACAAACCTCACATTTTTTAGCAGCGCAGCGGTCGTATGTCAAAGACAACACCTGAGCTTGCAGCTCCCTGCAAAGAGTCAATCCTGCCACGGTGAGGTGCGGACGTGTTTTAGACCCTGTCACCCTAACACCCCCCAAAAATTCTTCAACAACGCGCGAGCATATAGTTTTTTTTTTTGTTTGTTGTTCAGGACTTTGATTATTCATTTCTCTTTCATTTATGAGCCAATTGTGCTTAAACTTTCATCATTGTGCGTGTATTCGTGTGATCTTCACATAGGAGTAGTTTTTTTGTGATTTCTGATCCTCCAATAAGTGTTTAACCAAGTGAATTCGTGAATTTTCTATGAAAATGTGCGCCAACATTGTTATGTCGAGCTAAGCTCCTCCTAGGAAAATGTGGGGTAGGTATTTCCTGGTTACTACGGCCCGATAGTGCTCTTTTAGCTGTGAATTTTGGTATAAATATTATTTCTGTATGTATTTATGTGGGGTTTTTTTTATCATTTTTGAAATATTTGTATTTCTCGGACATGACGAGCCCCGATTTGTTTCAGACCATTTTCCATCCGCCTCTCTAATTAATATTACCATATAATCTTTATACAGGTTATTGCCGACACCTTTGGGAGTATTTTAAGCTCCCCTGCAAACCTCCCCGCTACAGAACCAGGAGAACGGTTGACCCTCAGAAGTCAGATTTAACGTGTACCAGGCCAACATACATGGTGGATCTTTGGTAAAATTGAGTCTGGTCACGAATACGAGAACTTACCGCGACCCAAGAAGAGAACGTCATAAGAAGAAATTTGAAATACAGGTATATCCATACAAAGCTAGGTTGAGCTACATTAAAAAATTTCGTGATGGATACGTTTCCAAAAATCTGTTATAAATAATATATTAAATGCCCAATAGCAGCCAACCTTCTACAGGGTGATTGTAGAATCATGGTACAAACTTTAAGTGTAGGTCAGGTGTACAGAAATAAGTCCCTTTAAAATAAAACATTCGGCACAAAGAGGGGACAGTATGAAACTGTGTTGTTATGTTATTGTGAATTTAAATTTCGTTAAACTTGTGTTTCCAACTTTATCTGGTGTATCCGCTTCTCCTACTTAATTCGTTGGCAAAGAGCCTTCTGTTGCGATCCCGCTTCCATTGTTAAGTTTCTTGCAAATTCATCTAAGGGAAATGAGATACGGAGAAATCTACCAGAACAGAGGAGGGCAAACTTCATACAGTCTCGTGATAGACAGATAGTAATGAAACACAAAAATCTGGAGTATAGACTTCATGAAGGCCTTGAAATAAAACATTTAGACTACAAGCATCATGCATTTTCAAAAACAATCCTCAAATCAAAAACGTTTGTGGGTGGTCTGTTGTTGAAATGTTGATTGGTATCTAAATATGCATAATGTGGAGATCTGATGAGCGATGGGTCAGATTCTTGAGCAGAAAAATTGATAAATGTCCTTCTGAGTTATTTACTGTATCTGTAACTAAATGGTTTTAGCCAATATTTGTAAGACATTGTGGTCAATCGAAGTAATATGAAGCAGAAACTTATACCTTCAAAATACTATGGCTTATTTCACGAGCACTAATCTATTTATATTTGGTTAAAAAAAGTTCCTTATACATCGAACAAATGGAATTTTTTTTCTCGTACCTTTAATACAGTGGTAAAGATAAAAAATAATACAAATACCAATTATACAGAATTTAGCATTCCCAGTTCCAATAAATTTCAAATGATAATGAAATAAATGTGAATATGGTATCCCTAAAAGAAAAATCTAAAGAATACAATCAATTATCTTAACCCTTTATTATCCCTCAATTATCTTAACTGATAATTGAGTACAGTCATGTAATCAGGATTCGAGGACTATTTAACCAGTCATAAACGGGATTTTAATGCAGGCACAAATAATTGATATACTTACATCATTACATTAGTAACTTAAACGTCAGTCGGTGTTCTGTATAAAAGGACTCCATACTTCAAAAGAAAAAAGAAGTTTTAAAGCTATAAAGCTCTTTCTGTAACATTAGGATACGTTCAAACACATATCTTAGTGCTACTGATGCACTGGTGGTGAGGTTCTCACCTCTATATTTTAATCTCAAGATCAGTTGTGACTGTCTATAGAAGAGTTTTCAGTATTCAACTTAAAGAACAAATCAATGTACTGTAGTCGAAGAACTACTAGTTGTGAGACTTTATATGCTGGCCTGATTTAATTTTTGTATTGTTATCCCGGTCTGAAATTAGCTAAAAATACCATTAGGGATCGGCAGTGTAATTTTCGAGAGCAGAGAGATGCTGACATCGACTTCCAAGCCCTACATCCTTTTCTCTAGCTTCATCATAGTATCAGAAGATAAAAGCCCACAGTATCATTTCATGGAATTGACATTCAGATCCGCTACCTTCTCAGCGAATAATATAAATCTGCAATTTTAAAAAAGAAATACGTTTTATACAGGTACTATCACATAAAAATTATAAATTGAAGATCTGGTTTTTAGCGGTATTTGTGAAAATAGAACACTAACAATGGAAATCAACGATGTTGAGGAATTTAAACTAATTTCCTGAACTAAAGGGATCTTAATCTCCGGTCGTTATTTTTGCTGAAAGGCAAATGACACAATTCGTAACCTAATATCTTAGAATGTGTCAAATTAACTTTTATCATCTGATAATGAAAATTTAAAGTTGAAATTTAAAGATTTATTTAGACAGTTATTATAAAATCTATGTTTATGAAACAAGAGAACGATCAAAAGTTCTATCAAAAAGTTCATTTTAAAAAGTGATTTTCCATGTCTTATGGAGCTGAATCGGACCAAGAGCATAGCCCCTTTATGGTGCAAATAGAATAATATATACACTAGCCTCTTCCATACATTTTTACTCCCTAACTACTCGAGCCCTTAGACACAACAAACACCACCAGAAAAACCACAAATTAATATTCAACATAGATAGAAAAACTAACGACTCCAATAAATACTGAGTGCAGTAAATTGCCTTCTTAACCCTCTTCCCCGCCCCTCCCTTCTAGGGTAGAGCAAAAGAACCACTAAAACCGCGCAAAGAATACCTGATACTCCGTCTTCCCCCTCTGTATAAATATATACCGTATGTACGACGCATACACGCCTCAGAAAAATTGGACGTCCTCTCGCCTTTAATCTCCGCTCCCTCCCCCTGAGGTGAGGTATCTTTCGGTTTTAGGAATTCCATCACGTATTTTTTTATTTTTCGGGGTTCTTTTTCTCTCCCGGTCTTCTTTTTTTCCGGGAGTTTGGAAAAAAGCAACTTTCCTGGATCTGGTCCGTTGGCGCGGATCAGGGCATGAATGAGGGAAGGGGGGTCGGAGTAAATGGCGTGTGTGCGGGGCCTCGGGCTCAGGAATGAAAAACACTGCTGAGTCTCGGTCTTGTGGCAGAGACCTATGGTGAATTTGTCCGAGAGCTATGGTTAGGAAACACTATCATCCTTCTGCGTTTTCTGTGGCTTCGGGGGTCAAATACCTGAAAAAAAAAATCAAACTCGGAACTTCTGCTCCTCAATTCATACCTATTGCATTCGATAAAAGGACTACCAAATATAGCGCTTAAGTTTGTGTTGCTTCCTTGAGAAATTCGACATCTGATGAAACTGAAAGACAAGTAAACAGCATTGCTAAGACGTTAGATTCTTTCGATTAACTATTTTGACTTGCTTGAAATGACTTATTCAGTAAGCTTCTTGCATATTTAATAATATTTAGGTTCTCAAAACAGGCACATGTTTTCATAAGTGATGCCCAATCTGGTGTCATCAGTGATTATTCCTATGTGTTGCCCAATTAAGCTTTAGAGCATGCTACGAATACTCACAAGTTTCTTTTTTCCGTTTCATTTCAAATTTTACAAATATAGAAGGGTGTTTTTTAGTTATTTTATTTATTTATCTTTATTATTATTATTATTTCATTACATGTAGTTTGTGAACACAATATATAGTTTACGAACATTAAATGAAGCCATATTATGGCTCCATTTAATTATCCTTTTTTTTCATACAGAAACATGCAAATTCATTTGAGAGATACGCTATTCATCTTTAATCTTCTTACGGAAGTAAATGAAGTTTAGCCCTTTTACTATACTAGAAACTGTCACAATTTTTACAACTTTGCCGTTTAAAAGTGCAGAAATAAAAGAATAAATCTTTTTATTGAATACATATCGTCTTTTCTAAAGTAATTTCCCAATGTCACAGTACTCAAAAATACAAAACGCTATCCTCAAAATAGCTTAAAAGTTGTCTATCAAAAGCCTGACGATGGTAAACTGTTGTGCTAGACAACAGGCACAAAGTGAAAAAAATGCGGTCGATTTTTGGATATGATGAAGATTATAACATTTTTTTATACTGTTTTGTGTCGAGCAATAAGAAAATCGAATTTACACGAAATGAAATACATGCAATAAAAGAAAATAGTCACCCAAAAAATTGACACAGAAACATGCTTTGTATACTTTTTTTCACATAAACCAAAAGCTTACTGTAAAGGGAATTTACTGCCGACTACATACATACGATATACTAAAATGGAGTTCGATAAATAATTTAAACGCATCTACCCCCAAAGACCTCAATAGATTTTCGTTTAAGCTTGCGATGCATCATCTAGCAAGTATAGATAATTATGTTAATATTATGATATATTCCTAATTATTTCAATTCAACCACAGTAATGTCTCCTTTATATACCTACAAGATTGCACGTGGTTTTTTTTGTTTGTTTTGTTTTCCTGTAGAAAAATCGACGATTTTTTTTTTCCCCTTCTTCTTCTTCTTTTGTTGCTACTGGAATTACTTGCTTCTTTTCGCTTCTTCACTGCTTCTAACTCAAATAAATAACAAAGTTATTGTACGATTACGGAAGCGAGATTAAAATTTCTGATTTTCGCCAAACGACATAAACAATAAACTTTCGCATCCACGAACGTTTCAACGTAATGAAAACGGTTGAAAGAACTGGAATTCCAGTCTGAAATCTCCTAAAATATGCCACGACCTCGATGCTTTGCTGATAGAGTCCCAGCATTCGAGGATTGGTGATTTCAGACCCAATTCCACAAAGATCATCTATGTAATGGGCTCGGCTCATGTAAAATCTGCCATAGCAGGTCAAACACCTGACGTTGACATGACGCGAAGACTTGGACTCAGGTCCACCTTCGTCATCGGATCTCGGAAGAGTCTCGGAGTCGGAGGATAGCTGGTCCGAGAGCCGATTCCACAGCAGATCCTCGATGCATATGGTCCTGGTTTACGTAAAATCTATCACTGTAAGCCAAAAGCATCACCTAGTTATGGCGTAGAAGCTAGGACAGTTGGACATCATCTGGCATCGGTTCAAAATTTCAGAGTCCATCCCAGAATAGCCCTGGTGCACTTCAAAGCGGAATGCTAGTAGGAAATCAAGTCAAGTAATGTATCCATTACTTGACTTAAGTGTTTTAGAAGAGATTGTGGTTAGAGCGACAGACCTTTCAATTTGATTCTTTGAAAACTCCATATTTATGCTTTGTTATAACAATGATGACTCGCCTTCGACTGATTTAATATTATTTATCTTCTACAAAATTAATTTGATTTCTTTATTACTTAAGAAAGGGTTTAATTTGAAATATCACATCAAATTGGCTTCCACATGAAGTCCCTTCCTGCCCCCCTCCCCCCAAAAAGGGTAACATATATTAACTGTATTTGCTATTTCTCATTATTCTGAATAATAAACTATAAATAAACAATTAATAAAATTATTATAGCAAAGTTTAAATTATATGACAATTTTACAAAAATTAATGAATTTTGAATGTACCTTCAATTAAAACCGTAGATAGGCATGAAAATTTATCTAATCTTATCCCTATTAACACCATTAGTTAAAGCATACTTATGAATAAATTAAATCTTTAAATAATTATTTCTTTTGCTAATAGGCAATCATTTGCTCTCGAGTATGGCACTACTTAAAAAAGTAATAACAAACCAAGAACAAAGATTTTTCCATAGAAAATAACTGAGTTAAAACTTTATTTTCCCATTGGTATTTTGGGTACATTCCCTATTTCTGTGTTTCCCGGGCTGAAATCTGGGCCGAAGATCTATGTACCTTTCCCGAATCCAGGGATTTCAGTATTTTCCCTTCCCCGAGTCAAGATAGATGTCAAACTCTTTCCTCCTGGCATGCGCTAACTCCACCTTTCCTTCACTGTAACTGTGGCCAACCCTTACCAGTCAGTCTCCCCCCTCCCCAAGAAATCGAATTAATGTCCTGTCTCAAAATCCTACCCTCCCCACAATCATCCTTCTTCCTCCAGATTGAAATTTAAAGTTAACCATTACTGGAATTAGACGGATGACCCAGTATTGGTTTCCAAATGCCATTCATTGAGGGTCCGGGACTTTTCATTTTTGCAGACGTCCCGCGATCATATCCGGATTTAACTCCCACTAATTTTTCTGGGATTCCTTTTCTTCTTTTCCTTTCTTTCTTGCGTAAAAGTGGGAATACTTAAAACTTGAAAGTTTTAGGGACGAAGAAAGTTAGTTCCAAAGTTTGAAGGAGAATGAAGTTCCTTTTTAATTATAAATAATCGCAGTAGCTTGATTTTGATTTATGAACGATTTTCGGGGGAACAAAAAAAATTAGTAAAAGGCACCAATCCTGATGGTTAGGTTTTTGTAAAAAAAGTCTCTAAATTTAAATTTAACCTTGACCTTTCGGGATTCATGGAGTTCTCTATTTGGGTCTTTAAAATGTAAGAAAAACGCATGGGAAGGATGCTATAAAAAATGAAAGTTTATGAACATATTTGTTTAAGTTTGGGATTAAAATCTGGAATAAAAAATATATATAACTAATTAGCTGGAAGGCTGTAACTCATTAGGAGGAATTCCTACCCTGAAAGGTCGCAGTTTCAAGTTTTTATTTCACCCGAAGATGAGCCTTACATGAGGCCTGCTATAATTTAACCCTCCAGAAGGCGCGTGTTTGCAGGAGATACTTACTTATATTGGGCATCATAAAAAACTCACATAGCGTACTCAATGTGACTATTGTTACTGAACATATAGGATATAATTATTTTATAGTTAAACTGTTGTTTAGTTTAGAAGATGTGTTATTCGACATTCTGTTATTATTTTTTGCATATTATATTATAAAATGCTTTCATTTGTTACTCCATATTCTGAACATAATTCCATTTCCTGATACATAAGATTTTTTTTATCTTCTCCACCGTTTTCATGCGCTTTTTTGGCTGCCGAAGCCAGAGAATGTTAAATAAATAAATAACCTAAATATTTCCTATAGCGTAACACAGTGCCAAACCCATGTTTAATTTTAACAATTCAAAAAGTCATGCTTTCGCTCACAAATGAACTTAAATTAAGTATTAAGTAGTCTGAATTAGAAACAGAAACCTTATGATGAAATAAATCACACATAATTGATATCTAATGCGATCCATTTTTATGCTAATAGAAGAGTAAAAATAAAGACTTTAATTATAACAATAAAATGATTAGATATTTTATTAAAAACTATTATCATTTTAATAAAACATGAGATATGACATTATATTTGATTGCCTTGCAATTTTCATTCATTAAAATCATCAATCTTAGGAAAGTTCCTAGTTTATGACATGGTGTAGTGAATGCAAAAATTTCTCATTATTTTAAAACCATTTTCAAAAAGAGAAATAACTTATTGCATATTTTGTCATTTTTAATTATAAAGCCTCATTTTAGGAATATTAATAAAGACAAAAAAGAAACCATTAAAATCTGCCTGCATCAAAGATACTGTGGTCGATAAAAGCAATCAACAGAAATTTAATTAAATGAAGAATTGGATGAAATGTATGCTTGATTAAATTATTAAAGCTATTTTCGATTTGCTTTTGAATTTATAGCTGTTCATAAAAGAAAGCAACTTTCATCTAAATCAATTGCAATTATTCCAATAATTTATTAAAGCTTATGTCATGTCTTCGGAAGGAAAATAATTATTTTTAATATTAATAACTTGGACATCCTTTACTAAAAAGAAGAAATAATTTTCCAAGAGTATTTTTATGCTCAGCCATCTTAATTTCCTTAATGCAATTATTCTCAGATCATTTTAATATTGCTTTTTCCGTAATCTACTTTTTCTTCGAAAACTGATTAAAATCTTTGACTTTTTCTCTCGTAAAAATGAATTTTGAAAAACTCCTATTCGCGATAGCAAAATTTTAATCATAAAACATAGAAAAGGCGTCATCGAAAAAAAATATCGTTTTGTATTTCTACATTAGAATATTGACGTATTAAAAATAATAATTAATGGTCTTTTCCTGAATGAAAAATTAGATATTTTTCATTTGATTTGATTCGGAAATCATTTGATATAGCAACTGTTTTGAAAAGGATCCCTCAGGTTTTAATATTAAATGAAAAATTTAATTGCAGTTTCCAATTCAATATGTAACTTGACTTTCAATCAATACATTAAAACCAAATCAATAACTAATTTATTATTCACTAATGCAAATGAAATTATAAGTAATCACAGACAGGTTTGAAAAAATATAAATACATATTTTCTTACGATGAAGAGATCCTTAAACTATATATCTGAATCTAGAATGTTGTAGTGTAACATAATTTTGGGGTAGCGATATTTGACAGTACAATCATCATATTTTCCAGTATTAATTATCCAAAACGGACTTCAAAAGGCCTGAATTAAAAGACTTCATGAAATTTTATCAAGCAAAGGTTAAATTTTCAAAAGCCAATAATTAAAACTTCATTTGTGTGTTTAATTTTCATTGTGAAAATACATGTGTAGGTCGGCGAAAATTTTTTAGTCAAAAGCGGTGTCGAGATGGGAAAAAAATTAGTAAACTATGCTGCCATTGTGGTCATTTAATAAGAGCTATAAAATGTTTTGTCAATTTAATAACCTTTCTGGTCATATGAGACAGGCATAATACAGTTTTTAAGATTTTTTACGAAATTTGACAGTACAATCATCATATTTTCCAGTATTAATTATCAAAATCGGACTTCAAAAGGCCTGAATTAAAAGATTTCATGAAATTTTATCAAGCAAAGGTTAAATTTACAAAAGCCAATAATTAAAACTTCATTTGTGTGTTTAATTTTCATTGAGAAAATATATGTGTGGGTCGGGGAAAATTTTTCTGTCAAAAGTGGTGTCGAGATGGGAAAAAATTAGTAAACTATGCTGCCATTGTGGTCATTTAATAAAAGCTATAAAAAAATTTTGTAAATTTAATAACCTTTCAGGTCATATGAAAACAGGCATAATACAGTTTTTAAGATTATAAAGTACAATAATTTAATTTATCTAATTTATTATTACTGTAGATGTGTGGGAGGGGGGTCGATGAAAAGAAATGTAGGTATTAAAATTGATTTCACAAGTTTAACAAAATTGCATTTAAAAGGAAACTATACCGCACTGATTCTCTTTTCTCTTCTCTTGCTGTTAATAAATTGACTAATCTAACTGAAGATATCCTGTCTAGAATGAAGTTTTTATTTTGACTGTCTGTACGGGAATAAAAGAAGTGAAATTTAAATCCTTGTATTAAAAAAAGTACACGGAAATCATTTGGGTTTTGTTCGTCGATTACTACAGAAAGAAAAGCAACACAATCTGGTAATGTATAAGTTAATTATATGCTTCGTTCAGTTAGATTTTCAGGTTTAATTTCTCTTTCGGCTAGTTAATGGTTAATTTGATTAACAAAGATATTTTCATTTCGTTTCTTGCAATATATGCATGATGCATTTTTGTGCATTGTTTTTATTGGGAAAGGTTCTAGGCTCCGTAGAATTAATGGGAAAAGAAAGCTCTCACTTAAGATTCCGTAAAATAATATTCATTAAAAAGGTTGCTGTTCATTATTGTGTTTGCTTATCAGAATACATGGTACACAATGGAACAATCTTCTGACTGATTTCAAATCTCCTTATTGAAGTTAAATTTCGTCACATTTGGAGAGGATAAAGTCAATGCCATCAAAATACCAATCCCTATCAGAAATAAAAATTTTGCACTCTAGAGAATATAGACGCTACTCTATCTCACTGAATATTGTATCACCCCAGCAAAGTAACGAATCAACCAAATTATGTTTATTATATTGTCTGTTTCTTTATTATGTATAATATATTTCTATTTTAATTTTTCATCAACGAAGAAACATAAGTCCTTAAATCAAGAATTTTGTATTCTAGAGAAAATCGACGCTACTCTGTCTTAATGAATATTGCAATACAACGGCAAATCAACTAACAAACCAGTTATGTTTACTATATTGTCTGTTTCTATATTAAGTATATTTCTATGTTAATTTTTCATCAACGAATGAACTCGAGTTCGTATATCAATCATTCATGCCTGAAAATCAAACCAACAGAATATAGAAAATTACCTATTCATACATTCACTCATATCAAAATGAAATACGATTTCAGTCTCTTTAACCAAGAAAAACGGTTCTAGCTGCCAAATTTGTCATAAAAATTTATGCCCATCCTTACAAACAAGATAAGAAAAAACGACTTTTTAAAGATGATTAATGTGCTTTATAACCTGTTACTTTCACCGACCGAATCATTTTAATTCAAAAGGGAGAAAAAAAATCTCAAAATGGGGGAAGGAGATCCGCCGGTCATCTAGCCACCCATTAGTCATTCCAGAAAAATCGCCTGACAGCCCTAAAAGGATGCTAGCCAATAAATCGCGAGAGAGCCGTTCGCACAGATTCGTTCAGGTTCCATACGCAAATATCCATTAA
Source organism: Araneus ventricosus (assembly GCA_013235015.1). Lineage (NCBI taxonomy): Eukaryota > Metazoa > Arthropoda > Arachnida > Araneae > Araneidae > Araneus > Araneus ventricosus. The sequence continues at coordinate 522,273 of BGPR01000173.1, read as the reverse complement.
ACGAGCAAAAACAGTGTGACTCGTTGTGCCAGATCGAAATTCATTTGCGCCCGTTCTGCAAAACCTGTCGCCCTCATTGGCGCAGATGGAAAGGGTTGAAAGAGGGATGGAACGGAGAAAAAAAATGCCATGGCTCTTAATTGAGGAGCGACATCGCCAATGAAGATTGATCTTGTCATCCGAAAGACGCGATAAGCAAACAAAGGATTATCGTTGCCAGTGATTGAAATTCTGGAACGGATTAATGAATGGCAGCTCTTCTGATTCGGCAGTCTAAATCGGACATTGGTTCGATGTTTATTTTGGGGAGACTGACTGTGATGCGTGGGAAAATGGTTCAGTTGTCATGGTAGGAAAGTCGTGACTTCTTTTTAAAAACAGGTAATCCAAGCATAAATTGCAACGTGAATTGCATTACAGTAGGTTGAATACAGAGTTTTATGTTCATCAGCTGCGAAGTAGTTAGTACATCAACATTAATATGAACAAATAAATTTTAAAACTAATTTAGCCATTACATAACACAGCTGTGGGGGAGCTTTCTGCACTGAAAGGCCTCATTAAACTTCGTCGGATGGGCAAAAGGCCGCACGAGAAGAATCTTAAAGGTTCTTGTTCTGTAATTATTATTAAATTACAGGCAAGTATATTATTTCAATGCAAATTGTAAATAACTGGCAAGAGCTCATAAGAAACCCAAAAAGACCGCAGGTTCCCCACCCATGACATAACATATTTAAATTTTTTTTTGTTATAAAATCATAAACGTGTTAGGTGTCAACACGTAATGTAAAACATAGTGGTTGCGATTCCATTTTTAAAAAAAGTACAGTAAAAATCTGACATAATTTCGAATAATTGTAGATTGTTAATGCGATGCAAACATACATAATTTTATCAAAATGAATGAATTTTCACTTATTTATTTCGACAAGAAGTTTCACTACACTTCATTGATATTGATATAATCCAAAATTATTGCACTATCTTAATAATTCATTTATTCTAAATCAAAATTCGAGACAGCTGATGAAAATATCCTGAAATTCCAGATTTGAGAAGGTACACAATCTAAAATTCCGGGCACACCTCCTGTACGCAATCATTCCTAGTAAAAGGAAAATAAATTGACTTCCACATGAAACAAAGGGCGATGTTTAACACTTCACGAATAATTAAATAAATATTAAATTTACAATTGTAAATTTCAGAAAAAAAGTTGGCTGCATTTCAGAGGAAATTCTTTCCCAAGTCTAGACTTGAACAAATATAAACACTTTCCAGAGATGATAAGAACTGTAGCTTTTAAGATATAACTGTGAAAAATACAATATTCTGCTGTGGTAATTAAGTTAAATTACTCGAGTTAGATAGTATTTTAACCGTCACGGTTTGCAACTTGCTTTGTTGAATTATATAGGATTCTCCTCAACTTAAATAACTGCAATATCAAATGGTAAAGTCTTAATTTTGTGTAAGAACTGTTAAATTAACGAGTACTTCAAAAAGACTGTAAAATTGAAGAAAAGTTTATGAAGGAGAAATAAAAAAAAAAATACTTAACTAATAATGGATAATATGAGTTAATAATGGAATTTATAAATATGCTTGGAATAGAGAATAATTACGAATATTTAGCTGTTATGCTTTCAGCAATATTCACGCATCATTTTATCGCAACAATATATAAAAAAATAAACAAACTGACATCATAACGAGAGATTAATGGATATATTAATCTCTCGTAAAAGATTAGAGGAGTAAAGTAAGAGATTAATGGATATACTAATCTTCCGTAAAATAGTATAATTTTGACCTGAAATGGTAAATAGATTTCAAAAATAGCCATACGTAATTAGCAGGAAAATACATAAATAAAGAAAAAATATTTTATTCCAAACGAATTCTATTTCGTTACAACAAATACATTTCAGAATACTTATAGATGACCTTTGTTATCTTATATTACATTTATCAAATAATAAATTTAATATTTATCAAGTAATAAATTTATAATTTTATACAAATAGGAAACTATTTTTCTTGAAACCTAGGGACCACCGTCTTACCTTTCATATCTATAAGAAAAGTAATTATAAATTTTCATAATTTATTCAGTATTGTCCCTGTTCATTGTAAATCATCTCAGTAATTTCTCATACGAACCTGAGTTCCCAGTTAACATCGAAAGAAGATGGAGGAACTGAAATATCCTATTATGATTTCCTCTGTCATCATTTACATGCATCACTATTAAATATAACAGAAATTATCATAATTTATCTCTAATTACTCATACGAAACTGAGTTCCCAGCTAACATCGAAAGAAGGTGAAAGAAATGAAATATCCTATTATGATTACTGCTGCCGTCATTTACATGTATCACTGTTGAGTATAACAGAAATTATTATAATTTATCACTAATTTTTCATAAAGGCATTTTTTAAAAAAGATAGCTATTCCCCAGAATAGACAGAACGCCGCCCCATGCCCCTGTGCCTGTAACTCCTGGAATAGACAGTCAGTTGGAAATAAAGTGATAATTCCGACGCCAACATTCCGTGCCTTGAAAATGCAATAACTGTTTGAGAAAATGGAAGGCAAGCAAATAAAATAGTTTCATTTTGTTTATTTTAAATAATGCCGGAAGAAGAGGTTCACAAATTGCTCTGACGAGGATCTCATCTGAGCTGTTATTCTGCCATTCCAGAAACTGGTTCCTTATTGGTTTGTTTTGTGGAATGATGAGGAATGGAGCACCTTGATTTCCCTAATCATTTCAATAACTTTTCATACGAATCCGTGCTTTCAGAATATTTTGGGGTAAGTTGGAAGAAATAAAATTGCTTATTACAATTCTTGCTGCCAACACTTAGCAGTTGAATATAACAAAAATTATCATAATTTATCACTGAATTTTCAGAAAGGCATTTCATTGGAAAATAGCGATTCTTTGATAGGTAATTAATTAGAAAAACAGTGCTAAATAGAGTATCTTGGAAATGCAAAAAATATAACATGTTCATAGAAATGAAGACACGATATTAAAATATTTTAATATGGTTTTTGAGATAATGATGTGGGGTGGAGGTTCACAAACTTATCAGACCAGGATCTCAACTGAACTGCTAATTTCCCACTCCACAAACTGGTGCCTTATTGGTTTAAGTGTTGGAAAAGTGAGGAATTAAATATCTTAATTTTTGATCATTGAAAGTCTGAGAACATAAATCTGCGTTTCAGAATATTTTAGATAAGCTGAAAGAAATAAAATAGCTTATTACAATTCTTGCTGCTATCATTTGCCTATGTAGCAGTTGAATATAGCAAAATTATCATAATTTGTCACGTATTTTTTAAAAAGACATTTCATTGAAAAATAGCAATTCCACGGAATAAATAGACAATAAATTAAAAATGCAGTGCCAATTACAAATGCCAAAATACAGAAGCTTGGAAATTCAATAACATATAAAATGTTCACGGAAATGAAGACATTGCATTAAAATAATTTAATTTGGTTTTTTCATATTATGATGTGGAGTGGAGGCTCACTAACACTGCCCAGACCAGGATCTCACCTGAGCTGCTCGACTTCCCAGTGCAGAAACTAGTCACTTATTGTATAAGTGTTCGAAAGATGAGAAATTAAGCACCTCGATTTCTGTTCATTGTAAATCATTTCAATAGCTTCTCATACTAATAAGTGCTCTCAAATTACCTACTTTGAGACAAATTGTAAGAAATAAAATAATTTATTACAATTCTTGCTGTCATTATTATACACATACAGCAATTCATTATAACAAAAATTATCATAATTTATTACTGATTTTTTCACAGGGGCATTTCATTAAAAAATAGCGATTCCTGGGAATAGATAATGAATTAGGAAAACAATGTCAAATAGACTGTCTTGGAAATGAAATAAAATATAAGATGTTCGTAGAAATGAAGATAGGTTATTAAAATATTTTAATTTGGTTTTTTCAGATAATGATGTGGAGTGGAGGTTCAGAAACTGCTCGGATCAGGATCTCACCTGAGCTGTTCTACTCCCAGAACCCAGAAACTTGTCCCTTATTGGTTTAAACGGTGGAAAGGTGCGCAAGTAGCTTGATTTCTGTTCATTGTAAGTTACATCAATAACTTCACTGAGAATACGAATCCCCACTTCAGAATATTTACGGATAAATTGAAAGAAATAAAATAGCTTTTTACAAGTCATGCTACCATTATTAACATAATATATAGCACTTGCATATAACAAAAATTATCATAATTTATCACTAATTTTTCAAAAAGGCATATTTCTGAAAAGTAGCAATTCCTTGGAATAGAAATGAATTAGAAATACAGTGACAAATACAGTGGCTTGGAAATGCAATAAAATATAATGAAGACATGCTATTAAAATATCTTAACTTGGTTTTCTGAAATAATGGTATGGAGTGAAGGTTCACAGCTCAGACCAGGATTTCACCTTCTCTACTCCCAGTCCAGAAACTGGTTCTTCATTGGTCTAAATGGTGGAAAGGTGCGGAATTAAGCCCCCTGCCAGTCTCACGCCAGTAGTGCCCAGAGCGTGGCGTTGACGTGTTTTTAGGGTGAGGGATGAGGTGGCATGACCATCAATTGCCTTCCGCGGGATCATCGGAGCATCCCTGGGCTGCCATCTATTTTAATCAGGAGGCACCCCCTGAAGAAAAAGAGGGCATTAACATAACAAATAGCCGGACTTTTCGGTCGGCCATCCATCAAAGCTGGCTTTGGCACCGTTTTGACACGGTCCGTCCGGGAAGAGAAATGGCGCTGTCTCTGCGAAATCCCGGACTCGAGCAAAAATCGAGAACGCTTAAAGAGCTCTGGAAAGAAAAAGGATCAAGAAGAAGAAAAAAAGAAAGAAGAAGTCCTCTTTCTTTTTGATAGAGTGAGGCAAGGTCCAAGGATTGTGTGGAGACTTTTTTGTATAGATTGCGCAGCCACACAGTTGGGGATAAAGAATAAAATGAAAATAGAGTTGGGCAATTCTCCACGGTATTTTGCATTTATTTGGAATCACTAGAGCGGGCTGTTTTTGTTGTTGAGTGAGTGAATAACTTCAATCATTTTTTTGTCGAGAACGCTCTACATAAAGATTTTTTTGAAAATGTATTTGTATGTGTGTTCTTGGTGTATTGTTTTCTTCGAATGCTGTTTTGTTTCCCATGCATCAGGTTATTTTTAAAATACTTCAGACGTTTATTTGCAGCGATTGATTTATATATATGTAATAAAACTTACTTCAGAATATATTTTAAAGTATTATTCAAAGTTATCAGTTGAACGAAGTTTATTTTATATCTAATATGTAAATTTTATAGAGAAATTGAAATCTTTGGATATATATTTGAAAGGTGCGTTAATAATTTAATATTACACACCCTTCAAAATCCAATATCACAACAGTGAGAGGTCTTTTGGCTCAGTACCAGATTTAACGTGCACCAAGCCCACAACCCAAAAAAGTTTCGGCAAAATTCAGCCAAGAATTTTCCATCCAATTAACATGAAATCGATAATTCTATCAGACCATAAGTGTCTCCTTCATTAAGGAATAAAACATACATAATATTTTCATAGATATTTTTTTCAGTTTAAAATACAAAACAAAATTCTATTATTCCTTATCAAAAAGCAAGATTTCTAAATTCATGAGATTTTTTCTCATGCATCTTTGTCTTTGGGGACCGAGGCCTCCATTCTTAAAAAAAGAAGATGTCTTTAATTTATTTAATGCGTCACTCGTTGCGTGCAAATTAAATTTCAGAAAACAATTACAACAATTTTGCACGCCACTCCTAAAAATCAATGTTCATCTCTCACAGCGAGAGGAAAATTCGGAGAATGAGAACGCACAATCCATCAGAAGAGGAAAATACCACAGCACAAGATGCAGCGGTGATACCAAAATATGCGAAACCGAATGTTTCCCAAATATTAACTTGTCGAGCAGAGCGCTATGAATATCACAAACAAATAGTCCTTTGGGCAAAATGAAATAAAATTCTTGCGTGACGCTGGATGGAATTCCTGTGGCTTCTCTCCCCCCTGGAATTCCTTCCTTCTGCCCACCCACCGCCCCCACCTGTGTGCCACTAGATTAGGCGGAGGTGGGGGAGGTCGGTCATTAGGCACAAAGAAAGTCGCTCTCGCGTAAATCGGGCACCTTTTTAAAAAGGTACAAATTAATTAATGAGCATATTCTCTTCGTAGGAGGAAGAAAGGCGAAAAAAGGAGAAAAAAGAAGTCGGCTGTGCTCTGGGAAAAGGAGTGACAAGGAATTTGAAATCTGCAAACTATGCCCCTAAATCAAGACGGTGTCGTAAATAAGACCCGGATGCTGATGTCCCCAAAGAATGAAGTCGGCTGCAAATCATTAATGGAAATATTTCATCCCGCCTTTTCCTAGGAAAGAGAATAGCGAAATATTTTAGATTCGAGAAATATTTGAGTCGTAGGCGCACATGAGAGAGAGAGAGAGGAAGGTTTCTCTAGCATTTTGGGCTTTGTCGCGCTCTCTGTGAGGTATTGCTCAAATTTTTACAGAAAAGCAGAGTAGCAACTTCTCGCTCACAGAAGGCAGTATTATTTTTTGATTTAAGAGCGTTTGCTAACATCGAAAATAAGCACTAAATTGATGCAATAAAAAATTCCATTTATCCATGAGTTAAAGTTTAACGGGGAGTCTCTGGTGAACAGTGGCGTTACAGAAAAAAGTCAAGTGCAAGAAGGCAAATATCAGACAAGTTCTCTAGCCATGGTGTCCAAATAGTAGAGTCTTGGCTACGGTGTCGAAGTATAATAGGCTCAAGACCCGATACCACCGTAGATCCGTCGATGTAAAAGGTCAAAGCCAAGTGCAAAGAATTAAATATAAGATAATTTATCTAGTCACGATGTCCAAGTAGTAGAGTCTCTCCTGACTGTGGGATTTTTCGGATTGAACGCAAATTCGAGATCCAATCCTACCGAAGATCCGTCGTGTAAGACTCCGCAAATCCAAAATCGTTCAAACACCTATTGCCAGAATGTAATATTATAGCACCATGAAAAATTACGTTTTATTTAAATCTGTTCAATCTTGAGAGATAGTTACATCAGAGTTGAATTTTTATGAACAATTGGCTCATACACACTTTTTAAATGCCTAGCCATGGTGTTAAAGAACATTAACACATTAAAAAACAACATTGAAAAACCATTATAAAGACAGAAATAATCAGAAAAGTGATGAATGGCGCCATATGTTGTGTCGTTATAATTTTCGTTTATAATTAATAATATCTAACATCCAATAATTAAAAGTTTGTCTAGAGCAGCTTTACAGAGCTAATTGTTATTATTATGTGCTAATTTACTTTGTATCCCATTGATTATGGAATCATTCACGTTGAATGTGTTTTAGAAAATAAAAAGATAAAATATATATTTTAGAAAGATAAATATAAGTTGGTTTCAAAGTGTGTGCCGCAATGCATGTTTTACATAATAAAGTTCATCCGACTTTTAAACAGTTTAATGGCATGTTAAATTATGGATACCGAATGCATTTAGTAACATCATTTGGAAAGATTCTTGAAATTTTGTTGTGGGTATATTGTTTTGCAGTCAATGTTTAGGTTAAAACTAGCCACATAAAAATTTAAGCTTAATTTATTTACATTATAAACATTGGCAGTGCTGTACTACAGTATCAATAAAATTTTCACTCATTAGTTTTCCGAACTATCCAACGTGTTAATTTTTGATTTCAGCACAGCTCATTCAAGTCACTGCCCCATCTAAAAATTTCTACGCCGGCTTCTTTAATATTTAAGCAATTAATCAAAATGATCGGAAATTCCATTTGACCAATTAATCGAAAATGGTGTTTTATTAATCAGTTAGTAGTTAACAAAATGGCATAAATATGAGAGCCGCATTCTCAGAAAAGTATCAGTATAAACATATTTTCAACGAAAAATCAGAATAAAAAAAATTAAATCTGAGACTATCTAGCTTGACTTGATTAAAACTATTTTACTTGAAATTGTTGCTGTTGCAATATTCTAAAAAGCTGAATTGCATAGAAAGACAATATAAGGTGTTTGAATGACATAATCATGAGCCTAGAGTAATAAGTGCATCATCGGCCTGCTTTGTTATAGCAAAATCAGTAATTTTTAACCTTTGATGACAAATTTATTTAATGCGTAATATTCATCATTTATTTATTTTATGAAAGTGCTTGAGCAATTTAATAGAAAATGGTGTTTTATTAATCAGTTGGTAATTATCAAAATGGCACATTATAAGGGAACCGCATTCTCAGAAATGTATCAACATAAACGTATCTCTCCTAGTTCAGAAAAATATGAACATACGCATATCTCTCAGAATTCAGAAAAGTATCAACATAAATGTATAGTTCTCGCATTTAACATCTAGGCGGTTTTAATTTGGAAGAACGTTAATGTATTAACGATTTCAAACCGATTGAAAAAAAAATTCCCCAAGCTAAGCACTCTCTACTACATGTTCTCAAGCACGTCAAGACGTTACACGTCGTTTCACAGTTTTTCTCATTACACATCATTAACCAGGAATATCACAGCTGAGAACCAGCTGTCTCATTTTAAAGAAAGCTTACAAATTTTCTATTGTTACATTAAATCTTTATATTTCATGGCAAATGAAAAGGTCGAGATCATAAAGCCGTCAATTATTTGTTTGATAAATACCCAAATTTTCCGGTCAAAATGCCAAATAGATGATTGAGTATTCTTGGATGATAAATCCTCGAAGGCTATCAAAACTTTGTCGAAAACAGTGTATGAGTCTTCTTGCAGAAATAGATAATAATAATTTTTGTTTGGAATCATCAACCGGTATTAAAAATTATTCAGATATAATATTTTATAACACATTATTATTTGGGTTAACAATATACTCAATATTCTTTTTACGCATTTTCATTCTTCACTGCCTTGTTTCATGTTTGTAAAGATGAAATTTTGTAATCGATTTTTCACTCCCTTCCTGGTGTGCTACAGGTCTGAAACTTAGTGCACTTGCGTATTCTCGATGACAGTACTCTACTTTAATATTTTCAGAACTTTAAATATCAGTTAATCCAGAATTAAATTAAATTGTGATACCATACCTGTAGCGCCGCCTGGTAAAAATTTTGGAAAAAAATATACCTCAATATTAAAAATTAGAAAATAATAAAAATCTGCTATTAATTACATTAATAAAAGTGCGATTTTAAAAAGTCTTTTTAATAAAATTTATTACACGCTTTTACCTAACTTGCCATGTTTCATGTTCATAAAGATGGAATTAAGTTATACAGTTGTCACTCAGTTTTGAAATTTTGAACATGTGTATGTCCTCGATGACAGTACACTCTTTTAATATTTTTAAAATTTAATTGTCAGTTAGTTGGTTAAATTAATTAAATATCATTTCATTGCACGTGGCGCCATCTGGTGGTGAAGTTAAAAACTGATTGCAAGATTCCATAAATGATTGATAATATTGAATTATAAATAAAAGATCAAAATGTAGAAAATAATTAATATAATAGAATCTACTACTTAGTTCACTAATGATGTCTGATTAAATAAACTTCTTTTTAAACCCATATACTTATTTCACCTTTACTTTTCTCTTTTATTTGGCAGCTTCATAATGTGGTGGCCTAGAGCGTAACCCGTCAAACTAGCCCAAGCCATAAGAGCCCCGACAAAATAGCCCGTGCCGAAATAGCCCCGACAATAGATCCCAAGACAAAATAATGTTTTTTAATGTTATTCAGTATTTGAATATGGGTTATTTTGTCCAGGCTATTTTGTGTTGTGTTATTTTGTCGAAGCTGTTTTGTCGGGCTGTAGTGGCTTGGGCTATTTTGACGGGGTACCGGCCTGGAGGTATCACCTAGAGTACCGCAGATTCGAAGCGAAGACTACTCCGACTCTCTAGACTCTGTAGACTTCACCAGAACTACCGTGTGAACAAACCCGATTCTAAATTTGCAGTCTTGGTTCAAACACGCTAATATTACTAAGCTTTGGTCCTCGTAATTTTGCATGCCCAAGATGGCGAGGTCCATCTCGTACTCGTGTGGCTTCAAAATGAGATGATAAATTGAAAAATCATGTTATGCAACTGCATGAATAATTAGATACTCATATTTCCAAAAAAGTCATATTTATGAGGGTAAGATGCTACGAAATTTGAACAGAGAAAGATCAACGATTTGATGATTGTGAAAATCTGAGAAAGATATTTTTCAATGTAAGATATTCCGAAAACAAAACCCAATTATTTTTCGAAAGGTGGAAATTTTGAATATGGAAACTGGGAAACAAAAGACCTTGAAATTGGACAGAAAAGAAAGGAACGAACAATTCAAACAACAAAAATGTGTCTTCTACCAAATTTTCAGATTAGTCCGAATTTAAGCTGTCATCAAAGTGTAAATTGTTTGTGAAGTAATTTCAAAATTTATTATATGAAAAAAACAAGAAAATAAAAGAAAGACGCTGATTAAAATAATTCATTAACTTTAAAGATAGCAGCTAATCAAAACAATTTTAATGCCATTTAAAAAATTTTATTTTTAAATTTATATTAAAAATTTTTATTTGTGAAAATGGTATGCTAGGAACTATCAAGACTTTATGACTTTTAAAATACAGTGTACGAGAAAGTTAACGAAGCTCGCTCGTCCTTTTCGTCTTTTTATTTAATTATTTTATTATAAACGTGACTGAGGCCACATGTGTAATGTCTTAAAGTTTTTCATCTCTCTAAGAATTATTATCTTGTTGAATTGCTATCCTATATTGTTATTGATTTTTCTCTTTTTCCATTGCCTGTGACCTGTAATTTTGTCACCAATCGATTATACACATGCATAACACAAGAACTAATCCAAAAATTCTATATTAATTTATGATGTTCAATGGCAATTTCTAACTAATTTGAGCCCTCCTATTATGTTGAAAAGTAAAAATAAATCGTGGCGGTATAAAAATACAATGAGGTTGATGGATGAAATTTGGACTCTAGTTTTATCACTCAAACTAAAATGGATATACTTAATGCCGTAAGCAGTTTATTGTCGTTTTTATCAGCAGTACCAGGACAATAATAATAATTCAGATAACTGAGAATATTCTACATTTATATAAATTAATTTGAATTATGAAGGTATGTTATTAATTATATAAGTAATAGTTCATGAAAATATGTGTACATTTTTGGGAAATCCTGTGCATCACTAGGAAGCACATCAACAATAAAGAACATTTTAATGGTAGTTGCTGCAATCACAACAGATGGCAGCACGATACATGCTTGCGTCATTTTCGAGATTCGAACACTTGGCCATGAAGCCTATTACAATACTTGGCGCTTAAAACAGTTAACTTTAATTCAAACTTATTTAAGTTACATTTAACAATATTTTATCTTTTTTCTTTTGTTATTTTTCTTAATGAACCTGCCATTGCTTTTTTAAAAATCTTTCTGCTTATCTCTATTATATCAGTTGCAAAACAATTTCCCTGTGTAAGTTAAGAAATGTTATACAGCTATTAGGGAGTCACGAGTATGTGAATTTTAAGAATCCCTGTGGTAAAATTGTTAAATGCCAATGCAAGCAAAGTTACGAAGGGAAAAAAAAAATTTTTTTTTTTCATTGTCATGCTCATTTGCTCATATAATTATCTTCTTCTATTTATATCGTCATAAATACATAACTAAATACATAACAAAGCTTTTTTTTTTACAGGGCTCAATATGATTGGATTTTATGGCTATTAAATTATAATAATTAATCTAACAAATATTTACAATTTTAATGTTATCAAGAGCTCGCGAGAATTCTTATTAAAATCTAGATATTTGTTTTATTTTCTCCAAAATCTTATTTCAAGTAAGATGATAAATGTCATCTTTTAACCCCTTGCCTTATGTTCTTGTTTAACCTCCTAATTAGATGCCACCGCCCATTTTATATATTTTTTTATTATTTCAATCTATTTAAGATGGTAAAGGATACTTGAGACATTAAAGTGTCACCAGGTGGTTTTTGTATTTAAAATTAACGGTTACGTTGGCTTAATTGCAGATTTAAATAGCGTAAATAGAGCCGAACGTATGACGTGCGACGCCGACCAAGAAGGAGTTAATGAAAGCTGGCAATTTTAAACTATAAAGATTAGCACTTTTATCTATAATAATACTGATAATCTAATATAATACTGATCTAATATAATACTGACAATTGTAATTGATAAGCTTTCCAGGTATACTTTTCGTAAGATGACGGAGGGATAGGGTGGAGCCGACTGAATATAATATTTAGTGCGAAATTAACAAAATAACAACACTATCCTTCTTAATTACAGAATTTACCGCGATTTTGTCTTTTAGTCCCTTCTAAATTTTAATAAATTTGTAATACATTTCACCAGTAATGGCTCATATACAACAATAGATTCTGATTGGTCTTTAAACCTTATCATAAATTGCTATAGAATACGCAATAGTGATTCGTCATAAGACTGAAAGGGGTAGGATGGAGGCGACTGAATAAAAAATTTAGCACGAAATTACAAAATTAATAACATTACTGTTCTTAATTAAAAAAATTAACCACTATTTTCTTTCTTAATCTCTTCTAATTTTAATAGATTTGTAAAACATTTCACCCTTAATGGCTGATAATCAACAGTAGATTCTGATTGGCCTTTAAACCTTATGATAAATTGCTATAGAATACACAATTGTGATTCGTCGCCTGACATTGCTTAGAACACATGACAACGTTTTTAATCCAAAGACCAAACTCTCATTTCAAGCCCCGAAGCCTGGGATAATTCAGCTTAGTTCACTTTCCAGTCGTTACTGCAGCGATATATCATGTGCGGATTTTAGATTTATCACGCTACGTCCCCGAAAATTGTGACATTTTCCGAAGTTTAAAGCGCTTTATTGTAATAAATCATGTGCAGCATAATCAGCTGGGGAACCGTCCAACCACGATGCAGCTTTTGATGTTGAATGTAAATAGTAGAACTCGTGCTGCCATCTATGTTTAACGGAATGAATCATAATTTGAAATATACCTCTGATATTAAAAAATGCTAATATACGACAATATATTGAATTACTCTGGTTCGAACATAATCGAACATACGAAGCTATAAACATATCGATTTAATGTTAATATTTCTATGATTTAGCTCTATGATTTTGAGGTCCATTCATGATTTAATTTGCATAGAAATATGTAAAATAAAAACTAAACTGAGTACTCCTTGTCCGTAGCTTTGAAAATCCAGAAAATTAAAAATGTTGCTTAAAAATTACCTATTTCGTGAAATGACTGCAATTTTCGTGAAATTTTTATTTATGCATAAAATAATTCCTTGTTTCCGAAGAATAAAACAGAAATATTATAAATAAAATTAGTGCGTTAAAATCAAAATAAGCTATAGATCTGAACTTTTTAAAAGAGTTAAAATTAAGAATTTTATTAAATCATTTAATTCAGAAGTCAAAACAATAACTTAGAAGGCCTCTTCAGAAATTTGATTTTGATATAATAGTGCAAAACAACTATCAATAGTATTATGTGTAATTTTTATTTGAAAAAATTTCTATTATTATATGATCTTGTGAGAATGAAATATATTTAAAGAAATGTTGATTTAATCATTGGTTTTATCACTATACAAAACAAATATGAACTATACTTTTATGTACTATACCTAGAGCTAAAAATCAATTTAATAGCATGAAAGCTATAAGAATGAAAAAAAGATTCTATAATATGACTGTTAATTTTGTGGTTTAACAAGCATAAACATTCATGTTATGCATGTAAGAAAAGCAGTAGAGGAAAGCAAAAATTACATGAACAAAAAAAGAACGCAATATTGCTAAACGCTATAACTTATAAACGCTATTTGACTTCTCAATCTAGCTAACAAATAAGCTATAAAACATAATGCGGACACATTTTTTTTACTATGCGACTTAACCATATAAAACACACCACAAAACACAGCAATATATGCCATAAATCAAATCATTATAAGGCACAACTTTCAATTTCCATTCTTCTTTCGCTCAAAAACAGGCTGCAAATATAAGCACGAATAACATCACCCCAAAAGTTTTTTTCTAATGTAATAAAATTTCAATAAAGATCATTTGAAGGCACAAAAGAAACGAAACAGAACAATGCAGCTCCCCCCTGATGGCTCCTCATCGATTGTTTGTTATTGTTACTCCCCCCAAAAAACAAAGGCGGCTCATTTTTCATGCAATCGGGAAGAGTTTCTTAGCAGATCGTTAGGTAGCCATTACCGTTTTCTTGGGCCACCTGCGTCCCTTCCCCCTGGTGCTTCTGCCTTCATTAATATTCATCCTATGAGACCACCTGCTGGCCCGCTTTAATGTCCCCTCTAATGTTACTTCGCACTCCCAGCGGTCGTTAATCGCTGCTCTTCTTTTGGGCCGTTTGCATATTGAAGAATCAAAGCAAGGATTTAATACGGCTTTCATCCAGTGGCTGCTGCTGCGATGCCTTCAGCAAACACGCATATCATCACCACGCGAAGAGCATCACCCAATTGTGAATTTCTTGGGGTGGTGATGATGTGCGTGCTACAAC
>BGPR01000173.1:495953-507548 GCA_013235015.1 Araneus ventricosus | reverse complement strand
TTTAGAAAGTGCTAAATAAAAAGAGGGAAATATGAAAAATGACAAAATTCTCAATGAAACCAATTATTGAAATTAAAGAAAATATACATTCTGTTGATACAAAAATAAAATCTTAATCTGAATAATAAATAAATATATATATAAGCATCATAAATGGCATATTAATTTTAAATCTTTGAAATTCCAAAATTCACTGGGTCATGATACGGGGGGGAGGAAATAAAATTCATTGGTAGGAGCCACGATTGAAACTGATATCGAGAAAGATGGGTCTCAATTATTAAAGGTGAAGAACCGCTAAACTAGAAAACATGTGGCTAAGTATAATGTTCTTGCATTGATTTATTAGTTATGTTTTTTTATTATGCACCTAGCATTACATAGGTTCAGTAACAAGTCTTAGTAAGTTTCCTATTGGAAGTTTTATTGCACTATTATATTGAATAACTTTTTCAAATGATATAGTTTCTATGAAGACTGGAAACAAAACTTCCCTACGGAACAGGCAGCAGACAGGGAGGCAGATTAATATATTTTTATACTTGCAGTCAAATGGAAGGCATAACAAACCACGAAAAAAATCTCATTTTTTGCAACTCAATAGATAGGCTAAAATTCATTCTGGCGTTCAAAAATAAATGAAGTTTTGATTAAATGTTCGTAATAAATGTCTTATCTAGTGAATCAACGCCCAAAAAATTACTTTCATTCAATTTTATCAGTCAGCTTGATCATTCACGCTTTCAGTGACATGAATAAAAAATTCAATGGAAAAACATCGCTCTGAATAGAGCTTTCAACTAATGGATGTAAATTACCACGAAACAAATGAAGTGCTATACAGCAGTGAAAAAACACAACTGGAGACGATTACACAACACATTCTCCCATTATATTTATATATATATATTCTTCCTCTATAATTTTTCGAGCTGCCCATGCATATCCAAGTCAGAAGACAACTTTATGCATGCAATCACTATCAGATGAAGATAATATGAGATGATGCATAATTCCGCAGATTATTACATCACCTGAATGTGAGAACCGAGACATATGGGTGGCTATTGACAGCATCAACCAATTATTAATCTTCCAACATGAGACATCTTTCTATACAATAACTGGAGCAACAGTTTATAAGCCGCTATATAATTAGTTTAAATCCGGCACAGTTTAAAAACTCTTGATAGACTCAAATAAACCTACAATATGACACTATTTTTATCAGTTAATGAATACTGTAATGTAATTTCAAAACAGCATGAAGATATCAATTTCAGAACTTTAATTAAAGTCAAATGATTTATCAACATATTTATCATCCTTATTCCTTTCAAGGTATTCATTGATAACTTTGTAACTGTTTATAATTTTACTATAGGACATTTCAAAAAGAATTCAAAAGACATTTCGATAAAAAAAAAAGTTTTAGTTAATTGAAAGATAATTAATTCAATATACATTTTTAACTAAAAATCTTCTCTATGAAAGTAAGAAGACGAAATGATATGCAGAAAAAAGAAGAATGCATATTTGTATTAGTTGTTATATATAGTGTTTGTATTAAATGCTGTCACAGAATTAAATTCGAGGTTATCAGTCCTTTTGGTCTCTATCACAAACACTGCTATGATGTTTTCTCTTTAACATATAGTTTTCTCTCAGACACCTTTCTCCGCCCACAACTTTATATACACTCTCACCTTCAAAATGTAAAAGTGTATATTCATCTCTTAAAAAATGTTGCGAAACGGCTAAGTTGTAAAAGATACAAATATTTTTCAGAAAGTAGTATGAAATGTTCATTCGACATTTTTCTGATAGAATAGATTAGGGCCTCTTAAACTATGTGTTCCTACCTCAAAGGGGGTGTATATGAAATATGGTGTCAAGATGATAAAAAGAATATGGAGACAAGGAGAACTTTTCTTAAATTTTTCAGTGCAAGTAGGCAAATATTAAAAAAAAAAAACTAATTTAATTTGAAATATTTCCAAATGACTACATTTATTTGAACTTTTATTTTTATTTATCATTGACAAATGCTCAACAGAACAGTTTCATTTTTCACCGTATATATAGTGTTGGAATAGAGAAAGTACTTTTGGCTGTAGATGGGGTCGTTTACCGGCGAAATGGGGTCCATATTAGAAAGATTTAAAAATCCCTGGAATAGAAAATTATTCAATGGCATATTTCAATCTCTGCTTAAATTACACAGTGTGAAATATATACAAAAATTCTAAACTCACCTAAGTAAGATTCAGCTTATAACATTTTAAAAACAGAAAAAAAAAATCGCAATAGAGATATTCAACGGCTAAATAACAGCTCCGTTCATAGATTGTTTTAAATAATGATTTAATCTACTTTATCTCATTCTCACAATGCTTATGTAAGTGCATTTCACCAGTAAAGTAAAAGTAAATAATACTTTATTGGAAAGTTTTGTAGATTCGTGTTATTTTTGCACATTTTTTTTATATGAAAACAAACTTTAGAACACCAAGAGAATATTCATTGAAAATTATGAAGCTAATATTATTATGTATAATTTCAGCCAATAAATAAGCTTTAACTTTTTCTCTTTATGAAACCTGATTCTATCCTCTTTTACAAATATATTTTTATCGTTTTCGTCATTTAACTCATCAAACTTCTGAGATGAAAAAAATGTTTTAAAAAATCACGAATGGATTTAAGTGTTGAGCCAAAATCTTCATGAAATCTGGATGGAGAAAAATTGTCTTAACATATATTAATAATTCAGCAGAAATAGTTTCCCTTTTATGTAATATTTTATATTTAAAGAATTAATACAATTTTATAGCTGAAATTAAATCTTTTGTAGCCTCAAACAGTAAAAGGGGGGGGGGGAATATTGCTGAATAATACTTAAATAATAATACTTGATAAATAATACTTAAACAATAAAAATCCAATACTAGCAGAGGTCACCTTCCCTCTCCTATATATTTCTTACAAAATATCAATGTTCATTTTACAACTAATGGTGATAAATAACAATAATGTATTCATTACTATAATGTTTTTGAATTTTTATACGTCACCTAATTCATCTATTATTCTTTTTTTTTTGTGCGAAAGTAATATATTTAATTAATAACTGAAAAAAATTACCTATGGTTAAAAATGTCAAAAATAAATTTAGGAAAATATATTTAAGTCTATTAAAGAAGGACAGTAATTAATTCATATCATAAATAAAGATAATACTACATTCATAGAAATATCTGCAATTTACAAAAATATTTCATAGGAGAATTTTAATGAAAATTTAAAATGTTCTACTATATATCGATTCTTTTTCTTAAATGTTTATTTTCTTTCAAAAGAATCATTTCTGTTAACTTTGATTTTAGAAATATTTCTTGTAAGGTGTAAGAACAAAACTGGAAGGCAGAAATTTATTTGACATATATCTGTCACCATTAAAAGTTATTTCATGATCAACGATGAAGAATAATATGATTAACAACAATTACCAAGAAACATTTTCCTGTGTTGAATTTTAAATTAATTGATACTTCTTTTTCGTTTAAATTATGTCTGCAGAGAATTGGAAATTTAATTTTGAAAGTGAAATCTGGCCATCAGTTGCAACTAAAATAAGCATTATATGCATTGAGCTTATATAAAATTAACAGTTGTCTAATTCAAGACACTAATTTTAATGAGAAAACAATTAAGTCCAGAGTTTCATAATATCTGTCTGTTTGTAGAATGCATAACTATCACATTATCATTAATAATAATATCATTTTAAGTAATATTTTATTTTATCATTTTGAATATTTTATTACTATCAGTTATTTGTTTTTCTATTTCGCTTGGAGCATTTTAAAGAAAGGTTAAAACAAAAAATAATGAAGAATCAATCTGAGAAGCAACTAAATGAAACTTTAACCGATTAATAAAGTGCATTTATTTGTTTATCTTCCAAGAAATTTTTCATAAAAATTCCTTTTTGAAATCGGAATTATAACATATGAGGAATACTTTTGAAACAGAAAGCATTTAAAAGTTGGAAACCATAGAAAACAAAGTTTATATTCGAAATAAATACAAATAAATAAAAGAAATTTATGTTTTTATGGAATAATTGATGAAATTAAATATAATAAATTTTCTAAATATTATTTTGCAATAAATATTTACAGTTTAAAGTAGAGAAATGAATTTATATAGAAAAACAATAATAAAAAAGTTTTAAAAATTTTAATCGAATAATAATGGATACAAACTAGCTAATATTACTATCAAGACGTATTTAATAATATAATTAAAGTAGAAATAAGAAAGTATTATTAAAATTATTTTCAAAATACATATTTCAAAGATTATTTACACTTCAGGAAAAATTTATAAATGTTCGTTCAGTAAAAGGCGATTTATATGTCCAAATCAAAGGTTATATAATTTCAAAATATTGCACTATATAAAAGCTATGAATGTATTAAGATATGTGATAAGAGAAATCAATTCCTCAAATAAGTTTTGAAACTTTAGTTTTTTTTTGTAAAACAATCACAAACAAAACCAAATAGTATTATAAATGTTATCCTATACTTTATTCTTGGACAGAATCTTACAATAACAGATATGGTCGCTTCATATTTTCTTTTTCAGCGCGACATGTCATCGGCGCCGATCGATAACAATCTTTAAAAACCAGTTTCCGCTCACGATATCTATAAATCCCCATCCAAAATGCATCATTCTTCAAGAGAGAGACACCATTCTCAAAAATATATCAATATATTTCGAGTACTCACCCGCGGATTGCCGTTGTTTTCGAATCTTTGCTTCTTGCGTCGGCATCTTCTATGGAGGCCGCCATGTTGGCTATAACTCATTAAGGGCACGCTTTCTCCATAGGCACTTAAAATGCCCGATCGCAGTACTGGGAGAAGCCTAGGGGATCGATGCCCATAGAGAACGCTGTACAACCCATGGGCCTGCTGCTGCTGTTTACTTACCTGTTTATTGGGGAGCGAAAAACAAAAAATACCAAAAAACCGGTTCAGTTACTGGTGTAGAGTCTCATACATATTGATGAGAAATGCTAATATTCGGCATCTATTTATTTGTCTTTAGGCATCTGTGATGTTGGAGGGAAAATCTATTTGCTCGATAAGCATTTGTTATAGTTCAGAAGTCATTGGTTGTTTATCTTTTTTTGGTTGTGTGCGTTTTACACAGGTAGCTATTGCCGTGTTGTTTTGACATAAATATGTTGTTTTTGTAAAATTATTCTTCCTCTTATAAGCTGAACAGGCAATTGAACAATAGAATTGTTCATCTGAGGTGTTCCAATTTGTTTGATTCTGGCATGATGAATTTGGTAGGATCTTGATTGCTTTATTTCAGAGATTGTTTAAACATACAAAATTAGCTTTTGAAATATTTCCATCATTTATAATCATCTATCATTCTGACTCATAAGTGGTGTATATTAATCGTTTAGTTATTATATTATATATTATTTAGTATATTAATCGTTACTAGCGAAATGCTGGCAGGCACTTACATGAATTGTCTTCATTTCACGATAAACTCATTCGCATTTTTTTATGAAGATGTAACTAACTCCACCCATCATTTCCTTGTAATAAATTATATAATCAAGAGGGGGGGGGGAATATCAAGACTAGATTTTGTGACTAAGATTCATATCAATTATTCTTTTCTTCTTTTGTGGTTTAATAAAAAAAATAAGGAAAAAACATTAAATATAAGCTAAAAACTAACTATTATTTTTTTTTAATTTCGTGATTTAGGAAGTTTAAAAATAGTCCTAATCCAACTTATTGTGCTAATCAGTACGGTCTCTTGGGGAATGAGCTTTCAATAAACTTAAGAATTTATATATATTTTCAACCACATATTTTATACATCATACATACCATACCATACAGGTATACCATATATAAATATACATCAACAACACATTTATTTCATATTTTCAACCATAAGCATGTATTTGCAATTTACTAATAATTGTAAATCTTTCTAAAATTAAATGAAAATGAATAAGATTCGAATCAAATATTCTTTTTTGCTTTTGACATCAAATTTAAAAAATGTGTAAATAATAATGCAAATGAAAAATTATCTATTGAAATTTTTAAAAACTCCGTGTTGTAAGAAGTTTAAAAATAGTCACAATACAAATTATTATTCTATTACTGGAATGAGTTTTCAGTGAACTTTGGTAAAAAATCAGATTGAAAGGCTAAATGTTTAATATTTTCAACGACTTATTGATATTTGCAACAAACTAACAATTATAAATTGTTTTAAAATAAATATTCATTATTATTTGTTAATAATCACACTGTTTGATGCTTTATCGGTAGAAATACTAGTTGCAGCAACAAGACCTTAATATTCTTTTAAATGTTACATTATTTAAAAACAGTAAAATTAATTTAATTTATTATTTAAATAACTTTTGCTAGATGTTTTATAATACATAACTTTAAAATGATATGAAGTGACATATCAAGTTTATGTGATAATTCTAAGTTATTCAATAGCCATTTATTTTCAGTGACATTGCAATTTAAAGTAATGAATCGCATCATAGGCAGCTTCTGAAGTTAACTGTCCTCCACTTATCAAAGAAATTAATCTTGCTCAAATAAAAGGGGAGAAAGGTTAAAGAGATATTTATTTGAAAGTGTCTTCACAGACAACAACGTATTTTAAATGTTTATATGTCTATTTGTGAATCATTGTCATTAAATCAATACAGCCCATTTATATAATGCATCTCAATATCCAGTCATATCTGCAGTTAGTATTTACACATTAAAATAACTGTTTAGTTCCAGAACCAGTTTACAAGGATCAACTTACATAATCGATATTTAGATTAAGAACTTTCCAATGTTGCGTTATGATAATGATATCTTATGTGTATTGTATCGTTCCCAAGAAAACATTACATTTATTATTGTTACAAATAAGTTTGCCCTTTTGCCTTAATTCGTGTATTTTATTGTACACCATCTTAAACCAACACAGCATCTTTTGCTAACACATTAGGAGATTGAGATTTTCAAACAATGCCAAGTTATTCAGCAGAGAGTTGGCAGCATTCATTTCTGCAAACGATAAGTGGACGATAAATGTGTCATGGCGCGTTGCGGTCGTATAAATTTTTGCCGAAGATGAGAGAACTTTTAAGCGTTCCAAAGTGCTCTCGAACTATAATTAGAACCTCGTAAAAGAGTCGGATAATATAATGAGCGATTTTTGCGGATACCGTAATTTTCGCCCAAGAAGAAGAAGGAATCGAAGAGATATTCCCTCGTTTTCTTTTTTTGTCCCGTCTTTTGTGAGCAATTACTGATAGCCTTATGATTATATCTGTTGCATTGTCTCTATTAGCTAATGTTTATTCTTAACGGGATGATTTCCCCCTTCTAAAATGAAACCACCGCTTTGAAATTTCATAAAAGGAAAAAGAAAAAAAAGTTGATAGGAAAAGAATTTTGAGAGAAGGAAAACTTTCCGGGGCATTTTGGAAATGCAGGCAGTCACGACACATCATTAGTACGTTTTGAAATTATAGTTCTGAATATGGGGACAGCATTATGCCTTCCATGCTATAAGAAGGTGGTTGTTAGCCAATTGGAGTGTCCCCTACACCCCGGGAACGGTAACAAATAGCGGTTTCTCTACTCTCTCCGTCACGCGAGCCAATTGGTTGTTTCTTATGCACTGGTTCATAAAGCGAACTTGAAGTTCATGTGATTACAACTTTACGTTGCTGCTTCCTTACTCTTGAAGTATTGTGACGTTAAGATGTTGAAACTTTCTAAACAGCTTTTGCTAATGCTTTAAGTGAACAAATGTTATTCATTGTTTCAGAAACAAAAAAACAAAAAAAAATGGATTAAACACAGTCTTTATTCTCAAGTTATATGACTAGCATCAAAATGCTTTCCTGAAATTGCAGGATAAATATTATACTTATACAAAAAGTTGTTTAAAATATCCATTTGCTGCATGTCTTTTTTTCCATTGTCATGTGTATTATTTTCAAATAACTTTTTGTTCTTAATATGCTATTTTGTTCTAGAACAAATTGAAGTTTTGTTCTATGACTAAACAACCATGAATTATCGTTTATAGGCGGATTGCGTTTGCCCATCATTAATAATTATTTTATTATAAAGCATTTTACGTATCTTTGATAAATAATAATTTCTTCTTCGTGAAATCAATTCTAAAGTTTAATTTCTTTCCTTTTAAATATATATTTTTGTAACTGAAAAATATTTTATAAATAAAACTGAAACTCATTTATAGTAAAAGGTAAGACTTGTGTTAAATCCACCATTAAAAATGTTTGCCTACGCTATTAAAAGAATCATAATTTTTTTTATGCCGTTTTATTCTAATAATTGTATCACAAAAATGTGCAACTCAATTTAGTTGATTTCATCTAACAATTTGATTTCCATTTTACGATCTTGCTCAGCTTATATCATTTGATTGCTTATTAAAGAAGAAAATTTTCTTTTATAAATAAGACAGAATTTTGAAATGATTAAATTTTGGATGTTATATTCTGAAATTACATCATAGTGCACTCAGTGCAATACATTCACACATGATAATGAGTGTTATATGGATAAATTAAAAAGAATCAAATTTGGGGAAAAACTAAGATTATCGATAAAAATTTCTATATTTCTCAGCATTAGAAACATTAAAATGCAATCAATCAGATAAACAACGATTCAAATTCTTTCAGAATGAGCATGGTCTTTACTTATCTAAATCGATTTATCGTAGAGCCACAAACCTCGATATATCGATGTCAGGAGTCGGAAACTTATTCCCTGTCAAGCTTGCCATACAATTAATGATTAATGCATTATCTATAAGCGAAGATCCATTATCCGTTTTGGACCATTAATTAGGAAAAATTAAAATTTTTGGCGAAGTTGCAACGATAGCGAGTAATTACTTTGAGATGTTTATTAAACGATAATCGATATCATCGATTGGTTGCATTACAGCGCATTCATCATAACACGCTTCGGATCAAAATCGATTACGCCCCGCACTATCTTTAACGCAGAAAGAACCAAATGAAAAATTCTTCCCACTCTTCATATTATTCTAAACATACACAAAAAACACTTCTCAGGAAAACCTCCGAAATCATTAGTAGGTTCGGCTCAAGAAACTATGTTCAAAATTTTTCGAAATACTGAATATGCGATGGAGGGTCATTTTGTTTTTTTACGAATAATAATTCATGTTCATAAACTAACTTGTGACATTTATAAATCAAGCAAAAAAAATCAATGAAATAAGCAATTATTTCCAAAAAGGACATCTTATGATAAATAAAAAATAGAACAATAAACAAAAATTTTAAACAAAATAATTAATAAGCAATAATTACCAATTGAAAAGTTGTGCCATATTACTGGAATATGCTATGCTGAAAATTAGATATTCTTACAATTTAATAAACATATTTATAATAAATACCGTGAATGTATAGCACCTTAGAATTGCATACCACTGATGAGTAACATTCATAGCTTAATTTTGTCAGAACAAGTATTTTACTAACTACTATAGATTATTTAGCACAAGAATTTAAGGAGAAGAAAATTATTTAATTAACGTAAATAAAGATATTTGAAAACACATAATAATATTATGTTTAAATGGATGCAACACGTTTCTATTTTCTCTCTATCTTTTATCCAATATATTTTGTCTCGCAAATATATTAATAATAGTGCCATCTTTTCAAGAGTTGGCAACTGATTTGCAATCAGTAGGTAATACTAAATAATTAATACATTTTTATATAAGCAATATTGATAATTTTAGTAAACTACCAAAACTTTTCACATAAAATAAATCTATGTATTTCAAATTCATAAACAAACGCACTTCTATGCAATAAGAAAAAGCAAAATTTTATAACATAATACACGACAAATCTGCCATATTTGCTGTAATCAAATCCCAGTCCCCCTAAAAACATCGATCCGCACTTTGGAGTCGGCCCCTTTAATAGCAGTGTGAATTGTATCGCCCATCTGAATCGGAATAAGGTGTAATTTTGTGAATATTAAGACATTAACGGAACGCACGTTCATCACAAGCTCTGTCTAAAGATAGGTTGAACGCTGCAATTGCAAGAAAACACGTCCATAATGATGCAAACAACAGCCATTCACTTTCATCGCTCATACCTGCTCGTCAATTAGCGAAGCTCCTTCTTTTCTTTGTTTGCCTCTAAAATGACTCTATTATGGATCCTGTCAAAAATGGATAACTCCATTTGACAAACGTAATGGTCCGCACGCCGTGTAATTGTTTCGGTATTTTTGGAATTGAAATGTGCATGTCCTTTCTATGCACCGACACGGGATTTTGGGATGGTAAAGTTTCAAGGTAAAACTTAAGTTCATGGTCACAGCACTTCCTCGTAATGATTAAACAAAATGGTAATATTCTGGAGAGAGAAGATCAACAGCCAATTCGTCCAGTGTTCTCTTATTCAGCTCAACTAATAACAACTTGGATCATTAATAAATAAACATCTTTAAATTTAAATGAGTAAAAAAAAATGAGCAAAATGGCATTCGTTTTTAGTTGCTAAAACATGGATTATTTCCATATATCACACATTCTTGGCGAATTTTCCATACATAAGCGATGGGAAGTATAAGAAAGGAATAAAAATAGTTTATCTTCCTCGGGAACAGACCATGGCGAAGTCTGAATATCTTAAATTCTGATTTCACTGATTTTATGATTAATAAATATTTTCCTTTGAAGATACTGCCGAATTCGGTTAAAGATTTTTTTTATCGTTATGTTCATTAATATATGTAGTCTGTAGTCATCTCAAAAATTTTAACACAGGATTGTACTTCGTGTAAAAGTCTAATTTTATTTTGATCCTTTTTTTCCCTGTTATATACGCTTAGCGCGGGGGGAGGGGGGATGCATGATCGAAAAAGGTTCAAGTAAAATATCAGCTGGCAGAAACGCAGGTGATGAAAGGTTAAAATTATATTCTTTTATATAAAATATAAAACTATTTTTAATAACATGTTCTTCATAACTAGGCTTCATTTCTATGTTAGAAAAGTATATTTGTATTAGCTCAGTATGGTAAATATAAGTTATAAGATATAGAACAATCAATAAAATACTATTTCTTTACACGAAGACCGAAATTACTAAAGATTTAAATTTTTTTTATATAATTATTAAATAATATGGCTTACAATACATGGGATATAATGAAAAAAATATGAAATTCATGCAACTCTTATGATCCAATGATTAAATTAGTACTTTTTTCATAGTTTAAAATTTCTATTTGAATGTAAGAAATAACATTTCACATATTTATAGCTTTGGTAAAGTTATTCCTGAAAATAAAATATTAAAGCTAGATTATTGGCGACTTAAAAAATTATTTTTTAATCTATAAAATTAAATGGGCAGTTGTAAGTTTTTTGAAATAATAATAATAATAATAATAAAAGCAATTGCTTCTATAACATTCTTGAAAAT
>BGPR01000173.1:445144-495769 GCA_013235015.1 Araneus ventricosus | reverse complement strand
TAGAGAATGGAGGATAGAATAGCGGATGGAAGACCCCAAGGAAGAGAAAATATTTTTATTCCCTTCTTATAGTTCCCATCGCTTATGTATGGAAGATTGGCCAAGAATGTGTGATAGATGGAAACACTCCATGCTATAGCACGCTTGGCCGCGCTTATGCGGGGCTAGCAATTAAGCGATTACAATTGATAAGTCCCATCAGCACCTACTCATATGGAAGTTGAGGCGCGGCCTCACGCGTGGCTGGCGTGAAACAGAAGGTGCCTAACGCTTAATGCTGATTAATAACGCAGATTCAGCTGCGACAGGGTACGCCCCGGTGCCTTCCAATACCCCGGCAAGAAATGTCAAGGCTTAAACTGGATTTGGCAACCAGTGAATGGAGAAGCCCCAAGAATAGATAACCGCTATAGTGGAAGATCTTAGATGGAGCTCGACGCTTCAAAATCCATTTTCAATTAAAGTGTTGACGACGATTTATAAAACCACTTTCTGGACACACTCACTCGGCGAGTTAATGAATGGTCGGCTGAAGGGTATCTTTCACAAAAGCCACTTCTCTCGGGGCTGGTAAACATCGCTTAATTTTGTGCCCAGAAGCATGCTTTGTCGTAGACGCTTGCAGAAATCTGGTGGATTATACTTGACTGAATTGTTAAGACTGAATTAAAGTAAGTCGAACTGACTAGAGCTGAACGAAAGTAGAAATAGCACTGACCAAATATATCGTTTCTAACCATCCATGTTAAATTGTGAATCGTGACCTCAAATGGGGTCATCATTAATAATTTCCGTGCCAGTAATTTTTTAAATTACTGGCACTGAAATTAAATTTTAAAAATCATAATGACCAAAGAGTTAGAAGTTTTTCCAAGGACAATTTAAAGCTGAATATCTTTCGATTTATTGTTAGTTAATGATTCATTTTCTGGACTATTTTCAGTATTTGCACTTATTAAGTTTGAATTAAAGTAAGTCGAATTAACTTGAGCTGAACAAAAGGAAGAAATAGCACTGACCAAAAATTTCGTTTGTAACTATCCATGTAGAATTCCGAGTTGCGAACTCAAGTGGGATCACCATTAACAATATCGGTGCCAGACATATATAATTTTAAAAATCATATTGACCAAAAGAATTAGAAATCTTTTTTAAGAACAGCTTTAAGCTGAATTTCTTTTAACTTATTATTAGTTAATGATTCCTTTTCTGGATTATTTTCAAGCTTTGGTCTCATTTTTTGGAAGAAAATGAGAGGTTAAGAAACTTAATATTCTGAAAATCTAGTTATTCAATTTATTATATGTGAAGTGAAAGAGGTGAAGAAACAATAACACGAGGTACAATTTTTCTAAAGTAAAAATAATAAGAAAGAAAAATATATATGAATAAATTGAATGGGGAAGGGTCTTTCCATTATAAAAAATATATCAGTTTTCTACGAAGTTTTTGATGACTGTACGAAAAGAGATGATTTTCTTAGAGGTAGTAGAACAAAGCAAAAAATTCATTACAAGCAGGTAAATGTTTCTACTTAAGTGCTTCGTTGAAAATTGAATAGCTAACCATTCATGGCGGCGGATTTACATAAACAATTCATTATGAAGAGCAAACTGCCTTAAAAATAATCCTCGACAATGATAAATACCTCATTTACAAAAGAGATTAGTGAACTGTTACAAACAAATGAGCAAAATAATTACTTCAATAGGATTCTGTAATTAATTTTATCCTGATCTTTCATAATAGGAAGTTCGAGATTACAACTACAATAATATCAAAATAAAACTATGAACCATCTAATCAAAATTATAATTATCTGTAATTAACGATCCCTTACTCTTTCATAACTGACCACCTTTGCTTTTATTCATCAACAGTAAACAAACAATCTCAAGAAGGAAATGATAATTCCTCGCTTTGAAGCCATTGCATAGATAACTACCTATAAAAATTTCTCACACATTTCTTACTCTTAAAAAAAATGCTCTCCTTCACACCAGTACTAGAATGACAAGACATCAAAATGTTCGGAACACACTTATCGGATACATTACAAAGGCGACCCCAAAAAAAGTGAGGGCAGTTAAATAATCATAAACAACCTGTTAACCTTCCCTCTTCCAAAACAGTGGAGTTTGACTCCTTTCTGGAGCAGAGTTTATGAGACATGGGGAGAATGGAGCAAGTAAGTGGGAGCCATAAAATTTGGGAGAGTGTGTGCTTAAGTGTCCCATGAAACGCACATAAACCTGTCGACGCCGTTATGCTTCCACAGCCAATTGGGGTTAGCCGACGCTCGTTCCGCGCCCACAGCCGCCGACCGGGGATCGAGACGATCGCGATGCGGAAGGATGCGGCCAGAGGGAGGAGCGACGATCGGCACAGGGGCCGAGAAAGGCTTAGCAACTCGTCCTCATTTACGTTATGTGTAGTATGAAAAAAGGCGAATTTTACAGTTTATACTGTATTATTCCGAAACTGTGCAAACTTTCTAAAATTTCCCAGTCCATAGTTAATTCCTTACACTGCATATACATACTGGCATATTATATTCACACAAAGTACATGCTGATTTCAGTATAATAATATGATGAAAAAAAGATAGCTAAAAGTATATTAAATAAGTAAGTCTACTTAAATAGCTATGAAAATAAAATTTTAAATATTGATGAATATAACAATTTATCAATCTAAAGATTAATATTAAAAATTATGTGGTCAAAATTTGTGTTATTTATTATGCTAGATTAATTTATTTTGTATTCAACCTTGGCATTTCTATAAACTGCTAACTATTTGGATGGTATAACAGGCTCAAAAAACACGGAGATTATTTCCTTTCATTTTATGTACGAATTCTTAGTTAAATATCACCAACATTTTGCTTTTACTATAAAATTTATAAAATGATAAACTATCGACATTAAAGTTGTTTTTATGAATTGAATTTACCACAGGATCGTCTTCCACCGATACGAAAATATTTGCATATCGTTAGCAATTTAAAAGACACTCTACAAACAAATCAATTTGCAGAAGTATTCATTGTATTGATCATCACAGCTTTTATGTTTATGGAATTACTGACTTCATGTAATTCGTTTGTGTCACAGATCAGTTCCTTAGTTCAAGGAAGCATCGATGTGCTACTTTGTTAAATAATGATAATAATAACAATCTCCTACTTATTGAAAAAAATGATAATAAACCTTACGCATACCGCACCCGTCTCTTTCTGGTCTACAAATGCTTTAATTTTATTTTGTTATAAAGATAATTAATACTGATCATTAAACTAAAAATGAAAATATTTTTTTAAAAAAATCAAAAATAGTTCTTAGTTTTCTACAAACTTTCAAACTGAATATCGCTCGATGTGAAACAAATATTGCAATGCGAAGTAAATATTATGTAATATATACTTAAATATTCATCATACAGTTTTTAGTAAAACTTGAAAACATTGTTAAGTGGATGGTAATTTAAAATACTTTTACTGCTTTCACTGAGCATACAGTTTAATGTGACAATGTATGCGTGTTCACAACAAATGAAAGGCCACAGCAGGTTCTAAAATAATCAGCAGCCGCTTACCTTAAGCCATAAAAAACTTAATATAAAATTCTTTACTAAACATGATGGAAAATTCTTAGGTCTGAAAATTATAACTAAAAGTATGAAACAATGTCCCCAATACTTAGCTCACAACATTAGTGCAAAAAGGAATATTTAGTTATTAATTTTTAAAAAAGCAACAAAGCTAACACCAAACATAAGCAAACAAACAACTCAAAACCATCTTAAGATTCTTTCATAAATGTTGCTCAATATATTAAATATATTTTGTAGATATACAGTCCATTCCGTCGAACTCACAAGAGAGGCATCATATACATTTATTATATACATGCAACTAAATTAACTAATCTTAAATTATATAATAATAGCAAATATGTTTCATTTATAGAGATAGTCTGTCTAGGTAATAAAAGAAAAATACTATTGATTAAAGTTAATTAACAGATTCAGTGAAATTTGCATTTTTCTTGTGAAAACATTTATTTATTATTATATTTTATTTTTTATTAAAACAAAAACCTCAGATGCAATTAGAATTTAACGATTAAGTATTCGAATAAAAAGTGTAATTCACACATATCTGCAAATTTTAATTAATTTTAGTACTCATTTGCTTGAGTCAGTTATTAATATTTATTACTTTTTCGAAAATAAATCGCGAAGAAACAGTAAATTTAAAAAAAATTACTGATACCCCCCCCCCCTTCAAAAAGAAAGAAGACTAAAAGAACGAGAAAATCCATTACCGGTTCACTTAATTAATGAGCACAAGACTAGCTAATTCTAAAAGGATAGTCTGTTATTTCTACGATATTCAAAGTATAAAGTACTATTACAAGAATTATTAAACATATTTCTGACGATTATATTTGTTATTTAATATAAAAAATAGTTAAAAATTTCTCAAAACATGAAATTATTAAAAATCTAAAATAATACGTTCAGAGAAAAAAATACATTAAATAAATTATTTATTTGAAATTAGAAGAAAGGCATTGAGATCGTTTGAGGAATTTGTAGAGTGAATCTGAAAGAAAGAAAAAGATAAAATTTTAAAAATTTAAAGAGCAATCAAATAGTTGGAGGGATGAAAATAGGTATATGATTAAAAAAAAAAAAAAAACACTCACCCACCCAAGCTAGTATAATTTCTGTTTACATTTATTCAGTTTTGAATCTTCCTTGTAGATACTTGCCAGTTGTCTAAAAAATAATGTTAATAACTAACTGGAACCCACTGCATTTCTTTTACATAAAAAACGAAGGAGTTTTCAGTTTTTTTCTAGCAAATCTATTTACTGTTTATTGGTATTCCATTCTCTCTGACTCTCAATTTATTTTTGTGGACAATGGATAGACCAAGTTAAAATCTCAGCGAACAAAATAAACGAGCAGAGAACTATTATTTTTACAATGGCTACAATTTCTTTCTATCCGAAGTTTTTCTACTTGTTAGTTTTATGCATTGACAATTTAGGCGATGTATTTATAACCGATATAAAACGTTAAAACAAACATTTTCAACTATGAATGATACTTTTTAGTAAGTTCAATCAATGAGCTTCCTGTTAATTTCCCAAACGCATTGATTTGATGTTTACCGATATGAAATTTTTAAAATAAACATCTACAGTCACATGTTGTTTTCACATAACTCATTAATACTTCTTGACTATGAATGGTAATTTTCAGGAATGTAAATACACAAACGTCACAGGGATTTAACAAAAGCATTGCTTTGATGCTGTAGAAACCGATCACCAGATGGCTTCTGGAGTGTGCACAAATTTGAATACCAGTATGTAAATTTTAATTTCTTACGAATGTTCTCACCTAAAATAAAAAAAAAGGGGGAGCAGCCCATTAAAAAGTAAAAGTAACGAAAAAAGCTGCCCAACGTCTTGGCCATCTATTCTCATATGCTTGTTGTAAAAGGGATTACTGGACCTAATCCAGGCGAGGGGGCCTTGCCGCCGGCATTATTGAGCCATTAAACGGCGGGGTAATGTCGGAATGGAGCAAAGAATCGATGGCGGAGCTCCGAGATTTAGATGCCGCAGGTTTTATGGCTTTACATTTTAAATCCTCGGGCGAACCGTAGAAGCAACGGTTGACGTATGACTCCCAGGCCCAGAGCCCTGCGTTCTGGAGCATTCGCTGTTTTTCACTGTCAACCGCTAAGTCCCCGTATTCCTACGCCATCCTTCTGACTAATAAGTCCGCTAAACCCCCCATTTTTCACCAACACAGCGATCGCAGATCGAACGCTTAAAATATCAGGGTACGTCGAAAAAGAGTTTTTTTTACTTTTTTCCGAGGAAAAAAATGCAGGGAAGCCAGCCTGTTAAGAAATAGCGGAGGATAGACACTGAAATCAAAAAAACAAAATAAAAAAATGATGCATATTGGTATAGGTTGTTGATAACTGGGATTTCAGTCCCTTCTTTTTTTCCACATCCACTGCCTTCAGAGTAATTCCCTCCGAGATTTTCACATTCGTTATACTCTGCCCTTTTTAATCAGGATGGAAAAGTTGGGTAGCAGATAACAAGATGCCATTTAGAAAGTTTGAAATTAACGTCCTTTTCGAAATAAATAGCGACGTTATTTATTCCCAAAGCTTAGGCGGTATCAAGACATCAAACTTTTGTTTGTCTATCTATTTACTTATTTTTTTCTGGGCTTATCCATGCAGCGCTTTGGAATAAATGATTGGTCACTTAAGGCATCGTTAATTAGGGAGTTCATAAATCTTACGAAAGCTTTGAAATACGATTGGGAAATTAAAATGAACGTTTTAAATGGATTGGATTGAGGGAATTGATAGTTAAAGAACTGCTCGGCCAATGAAGCGGTTTTAATTGGATTATTGATTGTAAATGCCAGGCTTTAAGAGAGAGCTCATACATGTTGAACATACAGCTCTTTTGAAATAAATAAAAATTAATTTTCAGTTGAAATATTATTTCTATCTGTATTTCAGTAAATCACATTAGAAAAAGAAGTTGCTTCAAAAAGAATCTCAGAAAATAAAACAAAACATCAAATTCATCATGGAAAATTTAGTAAACAATGCATAAATATACTTCCTAATAAATGAGACAAACCCATTTCGCATAAACTTTTACTTGTTGATCACATGTTGTTTTAGCTTTTGCTTTTACATATTTTCTAATTTCATGTGTTCATGAATTTTAATCATTTGTTTTAAATGAATTTTCCCAATTAGGTTAAGGTTAGAATAAATACATCAAAACAAACACACAATGAACATCTTCCAATGTGAAAGTTGTATTTTCAAGGTAAAGAACTATTAAGTAAATCATTCAAAATCTTTCTTACTTTAATTCTCTTGTCTGAAAAATTAGCACATTAGACTGAATTTTTTCCAGCATAAATTTTTCATAACACTCTTAAATTTTTTGATAATTTTATTTTCAAAACATAAGTTTTTAATTATTTATCAAATTTACTTAAAAAATCTGATACTCAACATCATTTGGTATGCTGCCGATATTTATATTGTAGTGCAGCACATCTGAAATTTTAAATATTCAGAGTATACAAGCAGTTTCTTAAAAGCTTATTGTGGTTGCTTAACTTTTAACTATTAATTTAGGATAAAAATAATAAAGGTAAAAGTTCCATAAAGTACTGAAACTAAAGGCAAAGAAAAATCTTTTTTTCTTTGATGAGATAACTTAGTCCCTGTGCAAATTTAGTGAGAGTTGTACTTTACGACAAGATAGTTTAGTTTAGTTATATTAACGTCCCGTTTTGAAACACCTTACAACAAGATAAAAAAACCCAAATATTTCATGCCTATTATTTGGATAGGTAAAATTATTATTTTCTCTTTTATATAATCTTCAGTTTATTATAAAACTTTTCGTTCTGATCTGTGATGGGAAAAAAAAGAGATTATTTTGAATTATTTTTTCTCCTAAAAGAAAAATTATTTTATAGTACAAATAACAAAAAACACAACATCATAAAAGAAAAAGACAATTATTTTAAATTCAGTATTCCATTTACTGCTCTTTTTATCCTTTGTACACACTGTTCACAATAATGATACATTGCATTTAAGTACAAGCTTATGAAAAATTTTATTTCTTACAAATTATATTCAAACACCAATGCCAAGTAAAAACAACTTTAGTCTAAATACGAAAAATCTACCAGAACTAAAAGCATTTCCACCTCCATCAAAGCATATATATCGTATAAACAGTAAAACAATTTTAATTTTCAATGTTATGCGTAGCACTTAAAAAGAAAAAAAGTACTGCAAAATCGCAAGGATTAAATAATATATTAGTTATGGGTAATTTTCATATTAATTGTTGTTTTGAAATCAATTGTAGATTTATTTTGATGATATTTTTATAAGAGAAAGTTTTTGATGAGCTGAAATGATTCATTTAAATAATTCGAATTGCTATGTTTTCACTGTTACAAATAAGATAAGAAGGAATATAATATATTTATGTACTTCCGAAGTAATAGCTTTTCATCTAAAGTAACAGTTTCGAGGCAATTTCATGGGACAAAGAAGCAAGTAAAATTTTTAAAAATACTTCAGTTATTTTAAATGAATTAAAATCAACTGTATTATTCACTTTTGACTAAATATAAAAAGTTTTTAAAAATTTTTTGTTACTAAAATTTTCTATTTGCGAAAAGTAAGGATTGCTATTCTAGATTTTAAATCGCATAAGTAATTCGTTTGCAAAAATAAGCTTTCTCTCAATGTTATTTCCTTATGTAAACAATGTTGGGCCATAAAATCCAGTCAAAGAGCAACAAAACATATTATACATGGTTATTAATAATCCGAAACTTTGAAGGCCAAAAAAGGCAATTCATAAGAATTGGAACCTTATGAATGATTAGTTAATACCATATGAATTAATTTGAAGTACAAACTAAGTTTCATAATATGCGATCATGAATTAGAACTGTATTAAAAATTATAAAATCAAGAGTGGATTTTTGAGAAAAAATAAACCATAATGGATCTTAGAAGAGTAATATTTTCTTTTTATGGATGGCCAGGCCAAGAAAAAGAAAGCTAATGCTATGTTTAATTAGGAGCAATTTACTATTTGCAACTAAAATAGGAACTATAAGCGAAGAGGAACACTATAAACATTGCATACAGACATGCAAATAATTGAGGTAGCAGAACTGAAATGGCACTATGTTATGGCTTCTTTTAAAATATGTCTTAAGTACTTTTTAAGTACTTAAATCATGATTTTTTTTTATCTAGGAACAAAACTAGGAATTTCATCTTCAAAAAAAAAAAAAAAAAAAAAAAACATTATGTTATGTTCATTGAAACCAAATACCGCGATCAGCTACTTCGGAAAAGCCCTCTGGTGGACATTTTAGGAGATGAGAAGCAAATACAAAGAAGTTTTCACTTTGGCAGCGGTATTTGAATGTTCGAACATCCAGTTCATTCCACACGAACGAACAGCACTGTGAAAAGGTAAAATATTTTAAA
Source organism: Araneus ventricosus (assembly GCA_013235015.1). Taxonomy (NCBI): domain Eukaryota; kingdom Metazoa; phylum Arthropoda; class Arachnida; order Araneae; family Araneidae; genus Araneus; species Araneus ventricosus. Next base: position 486,675 of record BGPR01000173.1, on the reverse strand, counting down.
ACATAAAGACTTACAATCAAAGTTTCTTGCTCAGAGCTAATCCTGGATAATCAGTTTCTTTTCTTGGTTCAGGAGAGGACTCCTGAAATAGGTCCGTTTTCTGTACACAACATAATTTCATTATGATAAAAAACAAAACAAAAAAAAATCAAAAAAGTAATCCATGAGTGTTCTTCATGAGGGACACAGTATAAAAAAAATGACTTAGTGGTCTTCCAGCACATTGCGTGGGGTTGGTCTGCCTCGTCCTATTTCCAGGGAGAGTTTCCAAGGGATGCCTTGAGTCTAGTTGAAAAGACGCTCTTTTTCTGTGGGGGGAGGGGTTCAGATACCAGCTGGACTCGCACCCAGGAGTTCTTTGCACCCCCGGTTCGCCGGAGGGTCCTTCCCTTGCTCTGAAGAAGAGGGGTCGAAGGATCCGGAGTTGAAACATTCGTTTTTCATGTCGTATCTTCGTCTTCCCAACCCCCTTTTCTTTTCTAGGATGTTGCGCTTACATTAGAAAGAAGCCACGGGGGTCTAAGTTCCATTTGTGAACTGGGTTGAAAGCATTCGAATTTGATTTATCGCCAACTGTCACCATGATGCAACGTTAGCCCACGCCCTCAGGCGGCAAGAAGTCAGCCTCTTCACGACCCCTTTGCGAATTTCTCTTGCATCCCCTTGCAGAAATGGCACATCCTCATAGGTGAACTAGGCAAACGTTTACAATGCCTTAGTGAACAAAACTATTTTTCATCATCTTCCATTTTGAGTTTTCATGAGTGAGAATCAGGTGTTACAAGAACATTTCCTTTCGAAATATTGAGTTTCATTCACAAACAGGGAGTATTATGTGTGATATCGTTATCAATGGGTAAATAAATAATTTAAATGCTTAGAGACATCCCTGAAATTATATTTATTTCAAAATACTTCTTCGTAATTCCACAAAAGTCTGAGCAAACCACCGGTAAAATTGGTCATCTCCGTTCTTCAATGGAATGCGCACGCTAGATGAATAAATCCATGTTATTTTAGTTAATAATGCAAGTCTTGGGAACATTTATGACGAATATATCACGTTAATTGTTAAATCCTTTTTTCGACGATTTTATTCCAATAAGTAAAACATTTAATAACCACCAGACAATAGACCGCAGGGTCTGTATTATAATCCCGCACAAAGTAATCACTTGACAACCATTCATATGTGTAAACAATAGACAAGTGTCCTCAGGGCACAGCTGAGCTGTACAGAAAGCAATTTCTTAATTATCATGCAATTCTTGACATAGGCCATGTATATTACAGCATTTTGATGATTCTTGTAATCCAATAGGATTCATAAACAGACAGAAAATTTTTGAGGGCCATATGCTTTCTTGGATATTTATGAGCCTCACTAGAGATCTCTGAATTACTCCTTGCTACAAAAAAAGATGTTCCCACGCCACTGTTTCTTTTGAACATCTGCGAGTTTCCTTATGTACAACTCTACCTCTTCGCTAGTTGCTACCATATCTGTATTGAGACTCCTCATCCCCGTCTAGTCATACCGAGGTCATTGGTGGTCTGTCTAGGTGGTGCACCAGCTCCGGTCCGCCGGGGCCCATGATGATGCCGGACTCGATCTTGGCTTTGTTTTCTTTTTTCCACTTCATGCGTCGGTTCTGGAACCAGATTTTGATCTGTCGCTCCGTCAGACACAGGGCGTGAGCGATCTCGATCCTGCGCCGACGCGTCAAGTAGCGGTTGAAATGAAATTCTTTCTCCAACTCCAGGGTCTGGTAGCGGGTGTACGTCTGGCGGCCTCGCTTCCTCTCTGAAACAATACAAAAATTATAATTCATTAACAGTGCTGAGATTGATAAAAATAATTTATTAATCAACAATGCACAGGGAACTTTAGATCACAATCCCATACTGATTTCTGGCTTTGAATGGTTTATTCAATACCAAGGCCCGGTGCACACTAGTCGATTCGTGTCGTTGAAGCTATAAAAATAACAATAGTAACCCACATGTCTCCTGTGGAGACACACAGGGGAAATGGGGGTTACTATTGTTACTTTTATAGCTTCAACGACACGAATCGACTATTGTGCACCGGGCCTAAATGTCAGTGGCATAGTGAGGATGTGTAGATATCCCAGACGTCAAACTTGTGGGGAGCGCGGGAAAAGTATTTTAGCGTTATTTCAAATTTAAAAACCGAAAAGTCGACCACTAAAACTAAGCATGATGAGGTTTATCCTCGTTGCACCCTCGCGTTATGTTTCGTACCAATTGGTAAATGTTATGAAACGTTTAATTCTACTTTTACAGTCAATTTCCCATCCGGAAAACATAGTTACCAATGTTCATATGCCTATACTTTTCCAAAAATTCTTCGCACTATTGGTCTACTTGTCATAAAACGTCGCTTAACAAGCAATACCACCTATCTCATTTTTTGAAATTTCAAAGAGGAAGAAAATACTCAATTTTTCGAAACCAATAAATAATATTTCTGATTTTTTTTCCCCGCATCTGGTAGGAATATGCGGTCTTATGTTTACATCAGATGTTTAAAAAAATTCAAAAATATCCGTTATTGGTTGAGAAAAATTGATCATCTTCTTCCTCTTCGAAACTTCAAATATTGAGATAGGTGGTGTTGCTTGTTAAGAGACGAAATGAGTGTTCAAAATTTTGTATTATATAAAATAAGTATACGAATAATTTTTTAAAATATCCCTAATATTCTGCATATAATGACTGTGAAATTTAGTCAGTTACTGGCAGCTTTGCTATTGCTAGTTGAGTTATTTAAATTTTAAAATCCGAAAGTCGACGAATGATAAGGGAAGGCAAAAACCAAATAATGTGACTGATCTTATTTATCTTCGTTGTTCTACTGCGTCTCATTGCGAACCAGTTGACAAACATTATAAGCCATTTTATTATAATTCTATGATCAATTCTCTTTCGAAAAACACATAGTTACATACGTATTCAAATGTCTATAGTTTTCCCAGTGCCTATAGGTAGGGTCACTATAATTTTTTTTGGTTGAAATCCGGACAGGCCGGGGGGGGGGGGGGTTGAAGTGCCTTGGAAGGATTAAAGTATAGTATAAAATCCTAAAACCTGCCTACTAACGACCTTCCTTCATAACACTAGCACAGAGTTTGAGAAAAAAAAAAATAAGACGTCAGAATGCAAAGAAGATACAAATTTACTAATTTTTTGAAATTCAAAGTTATATTAATGAAAAACAGAATACAATCAAAACTTTCAATTTTCAGTTTGAACTGAGACCTGCACAAGGAGGCTCATCCACTTTCTCATCAACAATGGATGTAAAAACTGTTAACAATAATTTTTCATTCATTGGCGGAATGACGTCAGTTTCTTCGAGTACACCAGATTTTTCCCCATTACAACCAAATTCCTCTCTCACCACATACATTGGCATAAATCCGGACATTTCGAAGATCGGGACACTAGCTTGAAATCCGGACGTATGGTAACCCTACATATAGGGCCCATAGTTTCGAAGCCACCTTTTTCTTCCCAAACTTTCAAGACTAGAAATTTTTAATTACTTTTTTAGTCTAATCTTTATATATGCAGTTTTTAAGTTACAAATATTACCAAAAAAATCGAAATAACGAAACATTTAATTGCTTGTCACCTTCAAGAGAGTAGGTTTCATCATCTCGCAAATAAAAAATTTAAATTTAAAAGTAATTTTAAACAAAATAGTAAAAAAAAAAATACAAAACTTTTTTTTCAACGAAGTCTAACAATTGTAATACCAAATTTGCCAGGGCTCTTGACTTGTGAATCAGTCAACTAATTGCAAAAAATTTTACGAATTGAAAACATGAAGGAAAAAAAATCCCAAGAATATTGGAATTTAAAGGATACTTGAATTTAATTTGAATACGTTCTAGTATACGGCTCTTGTAAATCAAATGAAAACACACAATTATATTACTCTGAAAAAACTCCAGCCCCCTAAAAATTGCGAAACCCTTGGTAGTTGCCTATTTTGCTGAGTTTTCCAGGCCTTCTTACCACCATTAATCTATTCGTTATAAATTAACCCTCAACAATCAGTATCATATAAAACAAGAATACCAATTAATAAGTTTAAAGAAATATCCCTAGAATTCTGTATATAATGACTATGCTAGCAACATAGTCACTTGCCAGCATTGAAAATTAGTTTCTCTTATGGACTGGTCTCAAATAGTTTTTACCAATTTCTACTATTATAAATCGATGCCAACCACCAATAATTTTCCGTCTTAATTTCTACAGAAAAATTAAGAAAACGCGTAAATTACTATAATCTCCTCATTTGATGAGATCATAAGTGAATGGTCATTTCGAAGATGTTCACTAACTTGAAACCATTTTGCTTAACTAGTCCTACTCTTTTAGTTCTCTTGACATTTATTAAGATACTTCTTGTATTCGTAATAGAGAATAAGCTCAATTGCGTTAACTGCCTGGGGTGAGATATTCTAGTTTGAAATAACATAAATAAAAATATCTCACCCAAAATTCATATTCATCTTTTTAACTATTGGAAAAAAATGACTTTTTATAATCAACATCATGTAAGAGATGCGTTAAAAGAAACAGCCTTTAAAACAAATGAACTTTTTTTAGAACACTATAATAAGGTTTCAAAAAACAACTGATAATAATTTTTCTCTGGAGACGAAAATAAATCATCTCGGCCGGGTGGCCTTTGGTCAAGCACAGAAGAACCCTGACCCCTCCCCTTTCTTTCTTTGAAAAACTCTTTCTTCTGTGAAACACAGAATGCGTAACTGAATCCCACACCAAGCAAGGGGAAAACTGAAAGTTGGGTGTAATTCCCCCCCCCCTTGTCTCCTGACGCCACAAAGAATTAGGGTCGTAAATCTCCCTATTTACAATAGTCCTTTCTTTGGTGGAGGGTGACTTTTTCTAGGTATAAGACAAGAGACGGTTTGGTGGATAAAAGAAGAGTTGACCATCCTTTTCTCCTCTGTTGACATTCGATCAGGAAGCGGCCAGTTTCTTCTTTCACTCTCCCTTTTAGCCCTAGGGCACTTCTTCCGGTTCTTTTACACACTATCCAGGGTGACGATACAAAAGAGTCAATCTACTTCCGTTGGTCCCGCGGACAGTTGTCAAAAGTATTATCTAATCAATGTCAAGGATGAAAATTTATTGTTTTCAGATAAGGAAAATATATGATCAAACTAAATCTCTACAAGCTTCAGAATTATCTATTCAGAAGAAGCTTATTTCGCTGCAAATTGCAATTATTATCAGCAATAATTTTTTTTCCATTCATAAAAGATTCAAAACTGTTTCACTATTGTGCAGAGCTATTGCGATTTCACAAAATAAATAACAAAAAACTGACAGGGTTATTATACGGCAATACAACTAAGAGCGGTTCAAATGAGTATAAAACTAGGAGTCGTTTCTCAATCAATGCATATATTAATTATAGTTAGCAGCATGAAAAATTAAGGCAGACGTTATTTCAATCGACTGTCAACTCCTCTTTAAGAAAAAAAATGTTTCAGTCTCTTTAGGGTCTCAAAAAATTTGTCCCATCACCCAAACTTGAAAAGTAAACAGGAAAATAAGTAAAAACAAAGTGAGAAATTTATTTAAAATCTGGCATTCAATAAATCTTAATGATATCTTTTAAAACAATATTTTGGAAATATTTCTTTATTTTGTAATAAATACAATAAAACCTGAAACAAAAAGGCGAAGTGAAAGCTTTTGTGACGCAATATCGGATACGACTCATGTTTAAAAGAAATTTGCATTAAAAATGCAAATTTCTTAAGTCTCTATTTTAATTATTTAAAAGGAAGAAAATAAATTCAAAGTTAATATGTCAAATTTTTCATTAATTAATTTATATTGAGATTTTAACAGAGACCATTGCACCAATTTATAAGTTATAATGCATAGTGCTACAGAATACGAACTACAGAAATACGAAATCTAAAAGAAAATCTGATTGGGATGGGATCCAAAAAATGACAAGAAAATACGCTTCTAAGTTTAAAACAATAATATTATTATCGTGAGAACAATCATTTGACGCCTACATTATTCAAGCTACACCGCTAACAAACTCTTGCGGAAACAATAAAACAGTGAGTTATTCGCCTTTTTTCATATGTATACATATAGAATTGCATTAAGGCAAAGGAAATGACTTTTCTGCTCACGGAAAAGTAAAATTTCAGGCAATATCGCGTACCGAAATGAAAATTGAGAAAAGAAATATTTTTTGGCGTGCAGGTCAGTTAACTTTCATGCATACCAAATCCACTGCTTCCCGTGCCAAGGAATGAAGCCAAGGCGATGATCTTTTATTCATTTCTTCATCTGCACCAAAAAGTTTATCCACTTTAAAATGCATGCGCTTTTTGGGCTTCATTCCTGCATGCATATTTGTATTTTTTTCTTCCTTCTCTTTGCGCCTTATCAAAACTCACCGAGATACTTTCTGCTGCCAACCATCCGTCTTGGCTACGATTGTATTGAATTTTTCCGAAAACGCGATATCCCACGCCAATCTCCATTTCCATTAATGTTTATGAGTTTTGCATTTAGTGTGTGCGAAAGGAGAGGGAGGGAGAAGGCATGCAATTGTGGAAAAGGAGGGAATTGGATTATTGAATGAAGATGAAAAACCAACTGCATCATTCTTTATGCTAAAAGGATTCGAGAGTTGTGTATCAGAAATGGTAATTTCGTTCGTTTATTCGTTCCATTTCCAGATAAATGCCTCGAAAATTAATGCCTATAGAATTCGAAATTATAACTGTCGTTTCTTTTCTTTGAAAAGGGAAATATTTAAGGACAAGGGAAATATTTACTAAAAATTAAAAAAGCAATGAAGATGAACCGAGAAAAAAGCTTCAAATCCACAATCTGCAGTTGAGATATTAATATATCGGAGGGTTTCTGAAATGTAGTCTAAAATATACGAATTAATCAAAAATAAAATTACTTCAAGAGGTGTTTGAAGTAAAGAAGCAATGGATACGTTAGCATGGCCTTTACCTTATTTTTGAATACTTATATTCTCTTTCTGCTACTTATCTGATTAAATATAATGTTCATAAATGATTCGATACATAAAATATCTATATGTTTAAATTTTTGAAAATGAGAATAATATGCATCTTTCATAGTATTACATTCTTTATTTTTACCCGAATCAACCAAAACTAAATTCGCTTAGAATTTACAGCAACCAATAATTAAAAAGAATTCTAGATACATAAATATTTTTTCAATACTTGTTATATATATTTCATGTTAGTCTAAATTATCCTTTATTAGTTGACAGAGAATTCCTGCGTGAATGCTCCAGGCAAGATGGACGCAGTGAGAAAATTAATTTACTTGGATCGGTGCAAATTGTGTGGCTGGAGAACATTCGTCTCTCCCTTGTTGATAAGCGCTTCGCCCATATCTGTAAGTAGGATAGGCACTCACTCAGGGCATACTCTCCTATCGCTACGAGAAAAACCCTAGACACCAGACATGCCGGAAGCGGTCGTTATGGAAACGACATATTCCACTGCATTTTGGAGGTGAAGGAAAGGGCTTTATTTCATTTGGCGTACATAGAACCGGCGGAAGCCTCATTTCTCTTTGTACTTCGTTCGAAAACGAATTCCTCGCCTAACAGAAGTGCGCTTAATTTGCCAAGTGTTGCAGTTGATTTTATATCCATATCCCTCCTTTCTTCGACTCGTGTACTTGAGGCAACCCTGCTGAGGGTTTTTCTCCTGGCGGCAGGACAGTACACGGTAGTGCAAACGGAATGAAGGCGGAGCGTGTGAATAGGGTTACCATATGTCCGGATTTCGTCAGGACAGTTGGTGTTTCAAGCTCACGTCCGGACTAGTGTCCAGATTTTCAAAATGTCCAGATTTACGCAAATGAATGCTGCGAGATAAAAATGTTGTTGTAATTGAGAAAATCTGACGTATTCGAAAATACTGACGACATACCGCAAATGAAGGAAAATTCATTGTTTACATCCATTGTTAATGAGTCTCCTTATCCAGGTCCCAGTTCAAACTGAAAATTAAAAGTTTTGGCAGTTTCATTTTAATTAATATAATTTCGAATTACTATACATTAATAAAAATTGTATCTTCTTTGCATTCTGAAGTTTAAATTTTTTTCATTTCCTCAAATTCTGTGCTAATGCTTTGAAAGAGGGTTGTTGGTTGGCTATTTTTTGCCCCCCCCCCCCCCCCCCCCCCCCCCGACGTGTCCGAATTTCAACCAAAAAACTTTTGGTAACCCTACGCATGAAGGTCTTATCAGTGTTATGATCTTTGATTAGGTTCAATTTTCTCTCTACGTCAGGTTTCATTGTACTAGTTTAAGTTAGTGAAGTCAAAATTTGTTTTAAAGTTTGTTTATCGAGTGTTATCCCAGTTTTACTGTAGACTTCGAGATATTTCCATAGATATAAAATATATATATATTTTTTACCGCCCACTTTTCGTCAAACATTGCAAGCATGGCCATCTTATGCAGTGGGCTAATTGGTCGGTAGCCAAGGGGCGCCATTGATCCAAAAGCGCTGATAAACTTTCTATATTGTTTTTATTTCAATTTTGAATCGAAAAATTTAATTATTACCTTTAATAAGAAAAGGCCCATATTTGCCAAATCGTAAGGCGTAAATCAGAGAACAAGCGACTGTTTTTTTTTTTTTTTTTCCTTCTTTCTTTCTTTTACTCCTGGATTATTTTAGTAGGTAGGTATTTTCTTTGGGCCACAGGCGCTCGAATCCCTAGTTACGCTTCGGATGGGAAGTCAAATATCTCGACTCCAGGGTGCACAAATTTGTTAAGACCTCCCAAGATTAAGATTTGTTAAGACTGACTAAATCAAAGAACAGGTGATTGTGTGTGTGTTTCTTTCTTTCATTCACTCCTGGACTATTATAGTAGATATTTTCTTTGGGTCATAGACTCTCGAATTCCTAGTTATGCTTCGGATAGGAAGTCAAATATCTCGACTCCAAGGTGCACATTTGTTAAGACTGCCCAGATTACAAGGACGTGGGTCGTGGAAGGATAACCCGAAATCACACAGTCTCTAATTTAGACACAATAGATATACTTTACTTCTTTAGGCCGTATTTTACTACTTTAAAGAGCCAACCTAAGACATATTAAAATTGTTAAACGAACTTTGTTGCCAAATGTAATATTAATTACAATTGCTTCGATTATCTGTTACAAATCAGGACGATTCATTACTATTATAAAAGGTTTTGAACAACCAACTTAGTGGAATCCAAAGGAGAGCAACTACCGGTAATATAATCCCAATGGGATCGCGTCATAGAGATTTTGAAATTGGTTGCATGTTACATCTGGTGATCGGAAAACACCGAAGCTCTTAACTTCTTACAAAAGTATCCGTCTACAGTAAAAATGCTTGGCGTGGAGAAGATAAAATTAAGCATTTGGTCCCAGTTCCTGGTGCAGAAGGATTGAAATTTTTTTTAAAAAATAATATTTTTAAAATAATATTAGAACGGGCCTGTTATTCACTAATGAGCAATTAGAGTTATACAGCAAAAGTAAGTTTTAATAAGAACAATCTTGTTCTGAAAACTAAAGTTTTTGTTCAAAAATATCATAGCAGAAGGACCGGTGAATGGTTCATTAATGAGCCAAACATGAAAAAATAATTTTCTTGGCAATGACGGGTGCTCTCGAGAATTGTCAATTTTACCCTTATACCCTGTAATTCCTTTGTGAAGGTAAGTAAAAATGCTTTTACTTTCCATTACAGAACGCTACTTAGTAAGAAAAAAGACGGTGGAAAAAGAACCCTACTAATATATTAAACATACGGAGATTTACAATTTTTATGCAAAAATAAGAACTTCAAATACGGAAGTCATACACCGAAATGAGAGCGCTCAAACCACCTTAAATGCAATTCTTTTTTAAAGTAAGAAGAATTAACGGCCAAACATTTAAGAACAACCCAGGACGATTTCTCATAGATCGCTTTCTATTTCATCAGGGCTCGATTCTCTTTTCTCTCTTTCTTTTGTCGGGAAATGATTCATCGCTTTCGAATCCCACCCCCATCGCCCTCCCTGCGCACCTTAACGAAATTCATAAGCCCTCACGTGCCGGGCGCCCTTCCCTTCAAATGAGGTGAGGTGTGTTTTTAGCCCCGGCGCACGGAAATAAGGCCCTTGCACATCATCAATCAAACCTGCGTCTGGAAAAGCTCGCATTCCGGGCATTCCTGACTCTACAAATGATGCTCTGGGTTATTGTTGCTTTTTTCCTTTGCCTCTTCTTTCTTCGGGGGAGGAGAGAACTTGCTGCTGTTCTTCTCGGAAGTATTCGCAGAATGTTGCCTGGGAAAGCATGCGCAACCCGGGCATAAACAAAAGACAGTTTGTTTCTGAGAGAATAGGGTACTACTGCTGGCAACAGACTCCCCCCGCCCTCCCCCTAACCCCCACATTACCCCTATCGCCACCTGGGAACCTTTTTAATAACTTCTTGGTTTAAAAATGAAAAGTATGTTGTCTCTTTTCCCCTTCGCCAGCCTTGTGATACAATACAGCGGTATTTTTGCTAATTGATTTTAATTAAGGAAAACCCTTTCCGCCTCTAGAATGGAGAGGCGTTTAAGTTAATTTTTTCATGGGAGGGAGGGGTGTATTATTTTTAGAAGTGGAGAAATATGTCTTTCACACGGCGTTGTCTCTTATTGTGGAATTCACTTCAAGGGTGATGATATTCTTCATCCACGCAAAGACAGAAAGTATTAAAACCATTAAAAAAACAAATGGGACGAGATAGTTCCTGTTAATTGAAAAATGCGGAATTATATCTCACGCGCGCGAAACCTATGCGAGGAATGTATCGGGTGTTGACGTCGGATGCTAAAAAAGAAATTCCCGAGAAGGTTGCAAGAAGCAGATGATCACTGCTTTCTCATGTTATTAATGCTTTTGTACTCCTAAATGAGAATAAACCTTTTTGCATAGTGATGCAAAAGTTATAATTAAATGACGAGGCTAAGCGAAAAAATGAATACAAAAGATTTAATTATGCAGTGTTATGCTCGTTTTCGACACTTCATTTCTTAGAAAATACCGTTTGGCGTTGTTTTTTAAATGCTTTAAGCTTGGATAATTGAAAAAGTACGAATCTAATCTTTTATGACGAGTCACAAGGGATTCATTAAAAAAAAAAATTCAAGCTTAGATTTTTATTACATATGATTCATCGGACAACGTCATAAAAGAACTTTTAATTTGTGAAGAATCTAGATGAATTTCACTTAATTGCATTCGAGTACATGAAAAATCATCTTATATGATTAGGCAGGCAAGATAGTAAAGATTGGCGCAAATTGAATTTAAGAATGGTTCTCAAGCCGTTGTTGAATGTTTTAAAAAAGTAGGAGTGCTTTCAAATCGCTGAGACAGGACAAGATAAACGGAAGTAAAAAGAAAAACATACATACACACGAATTTGCTCTATCTCAAATAGTCAATAGATAATTCGACCCTTCACGTCAATATGTTACATGATGCAGAAGAAATTTTTGTTTCCCAAAGGCCATAAAATAGACTATCCTATTGCAATATTGTTAAATCTAAACCTATTATTAAATATTAGAAAACATTTCTTTATAAATATATATCTAATATAAAACCTCCAGCTACGTATCCCACTATTTACCGCGGTTGGAAATTGGTCTATTTTCTGCTGCATCCCTCGGCTTAACTCTATCGATACGGAAACGTCCTAAACGTCTCTTTAAGCAAAAGACGATGGCCGTCCAAAACGTTCGAATATCGCTGCGAAATTTCCATCCCCTTTCGTTGTGATTGATTTCTCACACGCTGAGAGCGCTTTCTTCGTTAGAGTGCTCGCTCAGATGTGTTGGGGGAAAAGGAGGAATAGAATTAGCACAGTGCCAGCTACCAATGTGGTTTTTTGAGGATGGGAGGAGAATTTCCCACATCTTTGAAAGAGGAACTCGGACGTTCCCGTATTTTGAGGTTCCTCTATTCTAATGGTCTTAGGAATCAGAGGGTTAAGGGGAATAATGTGTTTACCTCTTACTATTAGCGCGTTGAGTTACATTATACTATGTTAGTTTTGCATATTAATAGCAACGATCTTTGCTTGTATTGCAGGTATTTGATCCTATTTGCAAACGGTGCCTCCGAATAATAACTTTGAAAAATCGGCAGTCAGAAGACTAAGCAACTATGAACAAAGGTTAAATTTCATCTTTAGTTCTTATTTTTGAGATTCACAAGCTATTTTTAAAGTTCTTACGATTTGTAAAGGTAAAATGCAATAATTGGATGTTCTTACTTCTTATTTGTAAACTTTAAAATGAAAAGTAAATCAGTAAATTTGATGTGTAGAGATATACTATAAATGCACAGAGACACAAAAATCATTTTCTGTTTCGTTCATAACATGGGTGTAATCAACAGTTAAGGAAAGAAAAACTTTTGTCATAACACAGAAACATTATTGATCACAGTGCCGGTAACATAGAATATCGTATCTGAATGTATCAAGTGATTGATTTGGAAAGCGATTTGACACATGGTACAAGATGTTATAGATGTACAAAAGTTATAGATAAAAGCACTCAACGCTGTGATTACGTAAGGCACCGCTGCAATAAGATATCTAGATATCTTCTATATCCGCTATCTTCAGAAGTAAATGTAGCCCTTACGAAAAGAAACGATGCAGTTAAAACAAATGCATGTTTACATATGAATTAAAGCAAGTAAGTATTATCTTTCGTTTCAGAAATATTTCTCCTGCCATTTGATAATTGTTTTGAGTATCCAGCAAAAATTATGTAAAGCTTGGCAAATGTTTCCGAGTTTAATTAATTTTAAAATACGTATCATTACAGTCCTACTATTACTATTATTATTAGCCTGAGATAGAAATGGATTGTCAAGATTTTCAAGCACAAAGAAATTTACGATCTATTAGCTTCATTTTCACGAAAGTGCTTCAATATAACAGCAAATTTTAATTCATTTCTAATGGGTTCATTAACAAGAAAAGTAATATATTTTATACGATTTCTAATTTTAATTATTAAACGAACAGCATTTTGTAAAACAAAGCCAGTCGCAATTGAGAAAGTATGCATTAATTAAATTCGTTAGACATTCCTCAGATACTTTAATGGAAAAAAAATTAGTAAACATTTCCAGAATGCCCTATATATCAAGGAGATTCCATTGGGAGTGTATGTAGCCGGCAATTCTCATAACTTATTGAAGTCAGTAGAAAAAAATAAGACGAAAAAACACATTAAAAGGCGAAATGAGACGTATTTCTTATAAGAGAGGAAGTGATTTACGAAAGAAACAAAAATTACTGCGAAAACCGTCTTTAATCTAGGAAGAAAATTAAATCAGGAATAAAAAAATATTTCCTAGACGTTTGATTATTTTTTCTTTCGTTCCCTCTCTCTTAATTTCCATTCGTTGTTTATTTTATTATTTTTTTTATCAAAAAAGCTTTCGGAATTTAAATTAAATTGGGAGAGTTTTTAGAGTGCTTAGAATTTAATTAAATCGCAGATTGAAGAAAAAATAAGAAGAAGTTGCTTTTCTGTTTCTGGGTGCTTTATCGGGGGGTGCAGGGAGAAACTGCGAGACGTAAAAGTCAACATTTAAAATGCGTTTTGCGTAGCTCCCGGCTTTAACCTCTTTCCGGCAAACTAATGTTTCGCTAGATTAATGAGTAGACTACACCTAATGAAATTCGCATTACCCTCAGGAAATCACGCGCATTTGCTATTGATGTGAGGGGACTCTCCATACGATTCCAGTGAGCACGGTTGCAGGTCCACAAAAGGATTTGCATAGATCACGCATATTAACAAGCTGTCTCCAGCAAGTTTGACAAAATGTGTGCTGTTCCTAAAAGCGTATGTTGAATGATTTATCTAAAACATTGTAAACAAGAGAAACTTAATAATATTCAGATTGATTTCTTATATACAGAAAAAAAGTCAATTTTCAAGATTCAAACTGAATTTCTTTATTCATACATTTTCTTCAGATTTCAGGTCTACAAAAGGATTTGCATAGATTACGCATATTAACAAGCTGTCTGCAGCTAGTTTGACAAAATGTGTGCTGTTCATAAAAGTGCATGTTAAATGATTGATCTACAACATTGCAAATAACAGAATATTCCGCCGACACTTGACATGTTTTACACCCTTTGGATAAGCAGGGTCGGCGTGGGGAACAAAAAAAATTAGACAAATTTAATTATATTTATATTGATTTCAAACATGCAGAAGGGAAGTCAATTTTCAAGAGTTAAACTGTATTTCCTTAGCCACACATTTTCTTCAGATTAAAAACAATTGCTCTCTTAAAATAAACCCAAAATTCTTTAATAATGTATAATAGCATATATAGGAATGGCCTACTGTCTTCGCCATTCGAAGATGGCAAATTCTCTCACTCCTTGAAACACTTGTATAAAACTAGAAATTTTGGATATTATGATACCATATTGGAGTTCACTTAGAGTAACAGGAATTAACTAAGAAACGGTGATAAGAGTGAATAAGGTAAAGCGATTTGAGTCGCGACAATTATGCACAAAAACGAAATAAAGTCGGCATCGTTAATAAAGAAATTGAAAAAAGTTTTTAAAAAATCAGGAGGAGGACCATTTCAAAATTATGAGATTTTAGAAATTTGTTGAATTTAGAACCAAAGTATAACGAAACAGATTTTCAGAGTAATTCAAACAGGCTATCAAAAAACGATTTTTAAATTTATTATTATCAATAATAGTAGTAGTTTGGAAGAAAAAGAAGCAAGAAGAATCAGACCTCCTTTAAGCCTGTTTTTACTGGGAATGTCATGGCGGCAATCGGAAAAGCCACATAACCACATCGAGATCACGTGACTGACAATAAAACGGAAATGACGGTCAGGTGATGCCGAAATCTTGTGTCAGGAGTTTACACGAAACAATTCAAATATAAAAAGGTAGCAGTCACACACAATATTGATATTAAAAGTTTAGAAATGAGAAACAGAGCCTAAACTAATCAAGTGACTTTCATTTAAGAAATCATTCTGATTAAAGGGAAATTCTACATCTTAAACTTTTCATGCGATAAGATGTTATTAAAAAGAGTTATGATAAAAAGAGTTAATTTAAATAAATTATACAATTATTTGTATTCTTAATTACCAGCAAAAAAGAAAGAGAGGAACCACAAAAGGCCCTCTTGCACCCTAGACCTTAATTACTTCGATTATTTCTTATTCAAGTAGATTTTTTTTAAATATAAATTTTTAAAAATTGTCTTCGTACCACTGGAAAATCTCAAGTATTTAAAGAGACTAAATTTTAGGGATGGAAAAAACCTACCGGTTTAAACCGAAAACCGGTTTTTTTTTTTTGTTTCGGTGAACCGGTTTCTTCGGTTATTTTTTTGTCCCTGTTATAACAGGTTATTTATTTTAAATCCAATTACCGGATTTTTTTAAAACAAGGAAAAATCAGCTATCAAAAAATAGGCTCGATTTTAGGTTCGAGTAATGAAGCTTTGAATTTCATCATCTTAGGCCAATCAACGGCCACCGCTTCCTCGAGGCGGACATTGAAATAGTCTAAAATAGTCATAGTCAAGCTTTCATACTCGATTAATTTTGGTCGCAGAAGAGGGGAACATTTTGTCTAAAACTTTAGTGTGAAAAAAATATTTTAATAAATTTGGGGGGGGGGTTAATAAATAAATTTATTTAAAAATTTAGACATAGCTGTTGTTTATTATTACACATATGGACGCAAACAACACAAAACACGATTTTATTTACTTCCGTACTCTCTTATTTCTTTTTTTTTTTGTCTACAATACTTACAACTTTGTCTACAATACTTACAACTTTGTCTACAATACTTGCAACTCTGTCTACAATACTTACAACTTTGTCTACAATACTTACTTATTGTATTAATTACTTATTTATAATCATTACTTATTGCATTAATACTCGTATATTATTATTAAAAAATTTGTCTACACACGTTGTTTCTTTTTTTAAAAACCGAAAACCGGTTATTTTGAGTGGTTTTAACCGAAGTTGAAAAAAACCGGTACAACAGAAAACCGGTTGTTTTTTGGAATAACCGCCATCCCTACACATTTCTATCAAATATCACGAGTGCAAGCATCGAGTTTCGATCATTGTTACAGCAAATAGTTTGAATTTCTTATTTATAAAATTCCTAGTGGTTTTAAAAGCTACAACTAGTTTTGTTGTTGCTGCTGCTTTATTTCTCACTCAGCGACAACTGGTGTGGAATGGAAATTTGGAAAAGGATATGCCTGCTGAGACATCGTCCTCTGCAACTAACCAAGATTTAAAATTACAAGGCCCTTCTAAAATAACCTAGTTGCGGTTTAAAAACAGATCGTTAATATAACTGAAAAAAGACTAAACTAATGTAAACACGGCTATGATATCTTGTTCTTTTGTTTAAATAACAAAAATCCTACTCCTACACTAGCAGAATAAAATCAAATAGTTATGAAGTGTTAATACTATATTTTTGAAGAATTTTGCAAGAATCCTACTTCTAATATTGATTATTAAATTCTATTAATTTGAAAAATGTGGGACTACGCTCAATGTAATATTTGCAACAAACACCCGTATCATTTCTTTGACACCGAAATTTAAGTTAACAAAATCATACTTCTTCTTCGACTTAGTTTAAATTTATCCTTCTTTTTTTTACCCGTCTTGTCATAGCCTAAAACATTCATTCGCTTCAGTAAGAATATGGATTCCTAACTTCGGCACTTACATTTTACGACGAGATGGGTATACATTAAAACAACGAGCAACGTAAAGTAAATTAATTAAAATTAGTGGCACTTATTTTGTTGTCAAAGAATAAAGTAGATAGTCTACAATCTGTTTCGAAAATATTTTTAAACATTTCCGTTAAAAAAAACAATGTTTATACGAGTCATTTGTTAAAGTTAAATCTAGACCAAGTAACCGTATGTTATCCTGTTATCAGACTTTGTAAATTATTTTTTTAATAAGTGCAAATCCATCTTAAAATTTCGAACATTACAGTGGCATCTAAAAAAAAAAAAAATCAAAGATCGTTCATGGTGAAAAGAAAAATCATTGATAAAAGGATGTCTCATTTATCTTTGAATAGGAACACCTCGGAGGCAGATACAACAACCCAAAGAAACTTATAATAACGACAGATTTATAAGTAACACCAGTAGCTTCACACACATTTTACCTATTCAGGTAAATAACTTAATTTGGCTTCGAAATCACAAATCGTCTTCAGCAGCTAATTCATTCATGCAAATGATTTTCTACACTTCTTCGACCGAAACATTAGGAAAGTGATCTTACCAGAGAGGTGACCTTGTATCGAAATATCTTTATACAGGGACTTCTGAGGCGTACTGCATTATGTATGAGCGGTAAATATTTTGAAAACGCTCCGTACGTAAATAACCCTATATTTAAATGATAATTTTCAAAGGCGCAATTACCCGACGGTCCCCGAGCTTAATGTGATTTGGCTCGCATTGTAATAAGCAAGTCGGTCAGTAGCAGACATCGGAATGGGTCCACCAATCACTGTCTTCGTCTTCATCAGAGCGAGAGAGAAGGATTAAACTGACTTCTCCCTTGATTCCTTTACAATTGCCGGCGCTCATTAATGCAGAACCCACTCGAATTATGGAAAGGCATTCGTCAAAGATGATGGCCATTTTTGTGCTTCGAATACATTTGCCTAAAGAATCCAGGGGAAAAACGTTTCGTTGTGACAAGATGGGGAAGGGAGGGGGGCAAGTCGGATTTTCTTTATGCTACCCCCTCTACCTCCCCCTTGCTAAAGAAGATTAATTCCTCACCAGGACCGAAGAGTTTTCATTGATGTCGTTCATTTCTTCGATCGTTAGGCACAGAGGAGTAGCCAGTTAATGATCTCCAGAACAGTTGATGCTGGCACTGAACCGGTGACTGCAAGTTAAAAAGAGCGACAAAATCACTGTTCTTCAAAAGCGCGTACATGTGCAATCTATAGGGAATGGGAAGATGCCTTTTAAATTGTGCAAATGATTATTGCTGTTGTTGGTAGCATTGTCCTGGTTGTTAAGTGACTGTTCCCACATTAATGAAGAGACGATCTTTTGTTGTCGAAGAATATTAAAGATCCCGTGACGACTACTGTCATGCTCATAAGATGTACAGGAGAAAGGTAGCCTGTACATCTTATCAGCTATTATAAGCCCTCAGTAAGGTAAGATAAGATATACAACCATCAAAACAATCGAAGTTTTTCTGACAGATTTTATTAGAAAAATTTAAAACCTTGTTAAAAATTCCAAAGAAAATAAATCAAAATCAAGAAGGACGTTGTCGCTTTCATCTGGAATAATGCATTATTTTACATAAGAACTGTAAGGAAATAAGAACTGATATAAGGACTTCTACTCATATTAAATGGCTATTTTTGAATGTGAAAAGAATAAATTTCGGTGGTTCTGCTTGCCTTTTTCAGTTGAAAACTGCAGGGTGATAAGTAGAACCATGTGATAAATTTTATATTATTAAATCATGGAGAAGGTGAGAAGTCTTAAATTTTCAAACTGTCTTTTGTATGAAATTCCAGAAGGTTATGGAACATTTTTAATTCTTCTTTAAGATATTGACTGCCGCTGTGACTCACGCCTGATTCACAACTACTATTTAATTAGACAGCCTCTTCTCCAGTATAGTTCAGAGATAGTAGAGAAGAGGTCATCTAATTAGATAGAAGGCCCAACTCACAGGCGGGAGTCATTGCAGCGAACCTGTTAACATGTTGATCGTCATATGAATCAAATACGATTCACACGGAGATCAAATTCGATTCATACCTATTATCTGATCAGATGACCCCTCATCTACTATAGTTACGATATAGCAGAGAAGGAGTCATCTAATTAGATACATGGTTCGAATATCAGACGTGAGTCTTGGCGGCTAACATGTTAAAGGAATGGCATTTCAAAATATGCAAAAGAAATTGAAGAACCTTAAATTACTTCGCTATAATCGACAAATTAATGTTTATAAGCATTTTTAAGGAAACAATTCAAATTGACATCAACTCATTTCTTCTTCATACGATAGATATTATATTATAATGCATTTTAACATGACGTGGTGATAACGTGGTGACCGGGGAGGGGGCAAAGGGGTATAGATGCCCCGGGCTCCATTCTTAGGGAGCGCCATGGGGACAGTCCATCAGTGCTCTAATGTTGCTTTTTACAATGAAATGTCATGAGGGGGCGAAAAAATAATACCATGCACCGGGCGCCATTTACACTTTTTAAACCACTAGAGGCGAAAAGATTATATTATGCCCTGGGCGCCAGTTACCCTCGCTACACCACTGCATGATGTAATCGATGCTCCTGCGACAAATATTGTGATGAGGTTGACTGTTTTCTGCAATAAGCATTTTATAAAATGCTCGTTTTGTCAATTTTGAAACCTCAGGATTGCATTATAAGAATCTTTGCACATAAGTAATGAGTTTTAGAAACTTACGAATTCTTATAATAGTATGACGGATTATAATAATAAAGTGAAGAAAGAGTCGAATCAAAAACTGAAATCTTAGAATTCAGGTCTTAGCAAACAATGAAAGTGGTTTATGGATTTCTTTTCAGTATGGAAAGTTTTCTGACCTCATAAATTGTTCCAAGAAATCCGTAAAATTTTCCTAATTCAATTACAAAGTCCAGGTAAAGCCCACTAGTTTATCAAAGACACGACTAAAAAAGATTTAATCTTTTCATCTCTGGCGAATAATGTAGCGCATGTGAATAGTTGATGGAATCATATCGGTCTTTCGTATTTCGAGAAACGAAAGCACCCACGTGGAAAATATTATTCTAGAGTTATTCATTGCACGCGAAGGCTTAGTCACGCATAGCACATGTCAAGAAGGATAAATCAAATTCGCACAAAGAAAAGTGTAATCTAGACATGCATTTTAACACTCGGACATTGTTTATATCTATATCTCTTATGATAAGAAAAATAATATGATGAATTACTGTATTATTTTATTCCAATGCCTTATCTTTTGTCATTGTATCTATTGTAGTAGCAATCGAGCTTTTAACATTGTCCGTTCACTTTGACACTTTTTTTTTTGTCAAACAATGTAAAAATAAATATATACCTGCTCATCTCCTAGAGTTTCAATGTGACCAAGTAAAAATTAAAAAAATATATAGATATGAAAAAAGAGAAAAGAAAAGTAAGAAAAAGAAAAAAGGTCATTCAATTCATGCTGAATTGTTTTCTCGGTCAATGAAGCTTCAATGTCTAGACAAATTATTAAAAAGTTCACACAATTTCTGTGGCCACAGTGCGAAATTTAACTATATTAAAATGCCGAACTGTTTGGTTCAATATGCATAATAGCCCCCAAGAACCAATTTTCTGCCTAATTTTTTTTTTAATTTGTGGGGGAGGACATATGGATCTCTTCTTCCTGACCTTTTTAATAAAAACTTTAAAGAGAAAATTTTCGGTTCTTATGAGTTGCTACCACCGTTGCAATGTTTTCAGCTATAAGTCTTTTCTGGTGTTCTGTCTTCATAAATTTCGTCATCTCGAGTGCTTGTCTTACAGATAATTAACTCTATTTTGATATTTTATTCCATGCTTAAAACGTTGCTTAATAGGTAGGGTTTACTCCAATTTCAGGAGTTCGTTTTCTCTGCAAGTCCATACTGTATATCCAAAATATAATGAGCAGACATTTTAATTAATTTTAAACAAAACAAAAAAAATCCTGTCTACACACAATTATTTTAATTGTTTAATTGTTATTTTGTCGCGTCGCAGTTTGCCTAACACCACCCTTACATGCTTAAGAAGTTATGGTAGTATTTTAAATGCTCGAAAGATCATTACCCGGTGGTTGCTCTGTCACTAAACGGGAATATACACTATCCTTCTGACATCCTCTGTCTAAGCAAGTAGTAACAATAGAAAATAATTACTACATAAAAAATACTAGTTTTTTTTCTCAGCACATCTTACAGTCTCACGCTTTTATGCTTCGCATGATCTACTTGATGTGTTCTGTTCGCCTAATTCACCAGTTGATTAACATGGTGGTGTGATCAAAGTATTCATGTTCACAGGACTGTAGAGAAAAAAAGTATTCTTAAGAAACCTAAATATTGGTAGTATACATTACAGAAACGGAGAATCAATGACGGAAAAAAAGAAGAAACCTTTAGAGCTCCAAAAACTATTTAAATGTGTATTGTACTTCGCATGTTGGATTCGCAGATTAAATTCCTTAAAAAACTACGCAATCACTTTGATTAGTAACTAAGCCAAGTAGTAACGATCCCAGTAAAGCCCTGTCTAAATTGTTTGAATAAAAAAAATGTATCATACGCTTTTGGGGGGTAAGTATGCATGCAACTCAATGTCTCATTAGCCAACAAAGCTTCAAAGGTTAAGAGAACATCTCGCACAATATGACGATCTTTTCAACTTTAGAACTCTATGCATTAATTGGATTGGCATTTTTAGTTCTCTTGATAATTGATATTATCTTTTGCACTTCTATACCACTTGCAATTCCTGATTAATATGTTCTAAGATTGTAACTGCTATACGGCGAGGATTGAATTACAACCATAATTGGGACAGCTTGGCTTCCTTCTCCTAAAATTCATTTATTTATTTACTTTCATCATTCGTTTTCTCATGTTCTGAAAAGTATGCCGTCGAGATTTAGCGCTCTAGCTCGCCTGTGGCCTAGTAGATTAAGTCAGGCATGACTGTCTAACATGAATCGGAGGGAGAGTGTTATGGGCTCTATCGTCTGGCTATGCACTTAGCCAACCATGACACCATTATTAAAAAACTGGTAGACCAGACCTTTATGCGTAATTTTTCTTTTATAACTTCAGAGCCAGATATATATATAGGAAGACACTTATATAAAAATTAGCTTTCTTAATTTTATCACATCAGTGTATCATTTTAGCACTACGACTGTATTTTCACAAATTTACTTCGAAAAGAAGACTATTTCACAGATTTTGATATAATCTAAAATTATTACGCTATCTCATATGTTCTAAATCAAATTTGAGACAGACGGTAAATCTTAAATCATCAAGATTTCCCGGATTTGCGAAGGTAAAATATCTGGAAACCCGGATAAATCCTGAACGTAATCACGGATCACCCTAGTACGTGGTTTACTGTTTAAAAATTCTAGCCCAGTTATTGGAATATCATGAGCACATGTTCTGTTAACCCTTTCAAGTTCACTACAAGTTTCGTTCTGAAAATTACTAAATTTATTTCAAAAATGAGTATTAGACATGTAGCTGATTATAAATATGTAAAGGAAAAAGAATTTAGCACTCTTTATTTTCAAGAAATTTGTGGTTTCACAGTGAAACCAATGAACGCTAACGAGCTATTTGTCCTCCGAATAAGTTATTATCTAAATGTAATTTTAATTATGTATTTAATTTATAAGTATACGTGAGTATTAAAAAAATGAAAATGAGTTTTGAACTAATTTTTTTTACTGCGCATGTGCGAGAAGTAGCGTAATTTTTCTTTTATAACTTCAAAGCCAGATATATATAGGGAGACACTTATATAAAAAATTAGCTTTCTTAATTTTATCACATCAGTGCATCATTTTAGTACTACGATGGGATTTTCACAAATTTACTTCGAAAAGAAGACCACTTCACTGAAAAAATTCAATATTACTTTCGAAGATTCAATTTTAAAAAATATCAGTTTGTGCAAGAACCCTCATCACTTTGTTTCTCTTAGAGATCAAAAGCAATTTAGCTCTTACAATGTCGATATTTTTGTGAATACTAACGGCAGTGGACTGGGATTTTTCTATAAGTTGGCCTATAGATCTGGCTCTTAAGTTATGAAAGAAAAATTACGCTACGTTTCGACCCATGCGCAGTAAAAAAAATGCCCAAAGTGTGGTTTCACTGCGAAACCAATGAACGCGAAAGGTTTAATTATACTGAATATTGAATGAAAATTGTGCATTGTTAATAATTTGAAGACAACATGTCTTCAGCATTGTGACTGATTCACAGATTTATCAAAAGAAAGAAAAACCGGTTCAAACTTACAGTCAGGATTACCTAAGTCTGCTTATGAAGTTTGGAGAGAACGGGAAATATAACGGGTTTTATAGGAAAATAAAGTAGAGAGAGGCAGACCCTTCGCCAGGGCCGGATTTACACATTTATATGCCCTAGTCCAAAGCATATTCTGCGCCCCCTCTCAAAAAAGTTAATACATAATTTTCAATTTAATATGCAATAATTTATTTTTAAAACATGTAAGAACTTAATACAATCTTTATAATCTTTGAACCACTTAAAAGTTTTAATTCAAAATTACATTCAAATTCAGAAATTTAATTCAAAAAACACTACTTAACAAATAGCATTAACACTTACAAAAATGCTCTATCGAATTTCTTGAAATCGTTTGAAATGCCTACTAGAACGCTTTCGTTCGTACTTTTGTCCGTGAATAGGCTTCAAAGGCCATTGAAGTAGACAGATCCTATTAAATCTCCTTCAGTGTAAAGAAGTGCTAGGGCAAGAGACGATAAGGTCCACAGAAATTGTAATTAATTGCAAGAAATTGTAATTAATTGCAAGAAATTGTATTTAATTATTTCTCTGAAATCTAAAGAATACTTCATCCATGATTGTTGTAGAAAATATACATACAAAGACGAGCTATCTGCTTTTCAACTGAACATGAAAAACGGAAAAAGATGTTTGCGCCGCTAGGAGGGTTAACACCTTCAAAAAATACTTTATCCAATTTCTTGAAATGGTTTGAAATGCCTACTAGAACGCTTTCGCTCGTACTTTTGTCCATGAATAGGCTTGAAAGGCCATTGAAGTAGACAGATCCTATTAAATTTCTTTCAGTGCAAAGAAGTACAAGGGCCACAGAAAACAAAAAAATATATCGCTCAATATATATGATGCAACGAATGTCAATTTAAAAAGCATTTTATATGGCCTTTTAAAAATAATATTGGAAAATTTATAAATATTATGTTATTTCTTATGCATATTCGCCCCCCTGTTGGCCCTATGGGAAATCTGGCCCTACCCTTCGCAAAAATCTATATTATATAAAACGCTTATGCGTGGCGCAAAAAAAGTACCTTTATTTCTTTCTCCCCGTTGGCAACGATCAGTTTGTTTACCGCATTTCGTAAACCGAGCTAATAACTGGGCTTGCCTCATTGTCACATTTTACTAACATTGGATTCTTCTTCCAAAATTCGTACTAAATATGACATAGATAAATTTGTTAGTGCAGGATTACCAAACATTAATGTTAATCGAAGGCTTTTTGAAATCGTAACCAAATGTATGGTCCATGGCCCCTGTGGTATTATAAATCCAAATGCTCCATGCATGAAAGATGATGAATGCTCTAAACAGTTCCCAAAAGCATTCAGAGAGGAGACAAAGGAAAATGTAAATGGCTATCCAGTTTACAAAAGACGGTGTATAGAACCAGTTAGAGTGGGCAAACATTACATTGATAACCGTTGGATAGTACCTACCATATAATCCGTGGCTATCTAAAAAATACAATGCACACATCAATGTAGAAGTTTGTGCATCTGTAAAAAGTGTCAAATATCTATATAAATATGTTTACAAAGGTCATGATGCAGCCTCCATTACATTAAAAAATGATGACAGTGTTAATCATGATGAGATTTTAAATTTCTTAGATGGGAGATATGTTAGTGCTCCTGAGGCAATGTGGCGTTTGAGTGAGTTCAGCATGTCTGATAAATCTCACACAGTAATTAGACTTGCAGTTCACTTGCCTGAACAACAGGCTATTTTCTTTAAAGAAAGGCAAGAAAATGAAGCAGTTGAATGGGCTTCTATAAAAGATACCACTTTAACTGCATGGTTTAAATTGAACCTTATTGATGAAGAAGCACATGAGTACTATTATGCTGATATCCCCCAGTATTATGTATTTGATAAACCTTCTACAAAATGGCAGAAGAGACAAAGAGGGTGCCAACAAGTAATCGGAAGAATGCCTGTGATTAGTGTGCAGGATTCTGAAAGATTTTACCTTCGAATGCTATTAAGAAAAACTGGTGTGCTAAGTTTCAACGATCTAAAAACTATTGATGGAACATTGTGTGAAACTTTTCAAGAGGCATGCAAAGTGCTTGGGCTTCTAGATGGTGATCAGCACTGGCATGACACTCTTCTTGAAGCAGCAAGAATGCAAATGCCTAGCTACCTGCGAATTTTGTTCGCTATAATTTGTGGTTTGGGGGAAGTTGAGAACATTCCTGACCTTTGGACTCAACATAAACAATCCCTCTCTGAAGAGTTTGTGCATAGGTATTCGGAAGAAACTGGCCCCTTTTACGCCCTTGCAGAATTAAATGAACTGCTCAAGTCTTATGGCCTGAATTTACGAAAAGTGAATCTTCCATCAGTAGACTTACAATGTGATCTCTTCCGATTATCCTATGATGCTATGGAAGAGCAGTCTAAGGCTAATGCAAATATTGAAAAATTGAATTCTGAACAAAGATATGCTATCTATAAAGTGCTACATGCGATATATGAGTATCAAACTGATACGCCAAAGTGCTTTTTTCTTGATGGTCCTGCTGGAACAGGCAAAACTTTGGGTATTCGACTCTATTGCATGCAGTTAGAGGAAAAGGCGATCAAGCCATAGCTGTAGCATCAACCGGGATAGCAGCTACATTGTTAAGTGGAGGCAGAACTGCTCACTCTATTTTTAAAATTCCCCTTACTCTGAATGCCACTTCAACATGTAATTTGAAACCAAACACCTCAGAAGCTAAAATTTTATTGGATGCTAAGGTAATTATCTGGGATGAAGCTCCAATGACACATGTTCATGCCTTTTTAGCTGTCGATAGACTTCTGAAAGACCTTACTAAATGTGATGAACCGTTTGGTGGAAAAATAATTTTACTAGGTGGAGATTTTCGTCAAATCCTTCCAGTCATTTTAAGAGGTTCCCGATCTTTAACAGTTTCAAGCTGCATTAAAAAACATAGACTTTGGTCTGAAAACATGCGTGCTTTTGATTCTGAAAAAGAATTTGCGAGTTGGCTTTTACATGTTGGTGAAGGTGCAAGTGGAGAGAAAATTCAGTTGCCCCCATTTTGCTATCTAGAAATTCAAGATCCCGTTCAACAACTCTTTAGTGACATAGGTTTTAAAACAGTGACACCAGAAGAGCTTAAAGGTCGAGCTATTCTCACCGTAACAAACGATTTATCAATGCAAATTAATAATCGTGTCCTGGAGTGTATGCCAGGAAATGAAGTGATTTATGAGAGTATAGATAATATAGTAAGTAATGACCCGCAAGACCAACTCGCATACACCGAGGAATTTTTAAATAGTTTAACTCCAACTGGAATGCCACCTCACAAATTAAGATTAAAACCAGGAGCTATCATTATGCTACTAAGAAATTTAGCACCTTCTAAATGTCTAGTCTGTGCAATGGTACGAGACTAATAGTAATTCAATTGCAGAAAAATGTCATAGTGGCAAAAAAAAATTAGTGCTGATAATAACAATGAATCCTATCTCAAACCTCGAATACCTCTCATTCCATCTGATAGTAATATGCCTTTTCAATTCAAGCATAAACAATTTCCCATTAGATTAGCCTTTTCAATGACCATAAATAAAGCCCAGGGACAAATTTTTGATAAAATTTGTTTAGATCTAACCAAACCAGTTTTTAGCCATGGTCAGTTCTATGTGGGTCTTTCTCGAGTAAGATCCTTTGATTCTGTCACTGTCGTGTCGCCAAACTCTGAAATTTACAATTGTGTATATAGGGGAATTTTATGAATATTCAAGTACCCTTTTATGATACTATTGGTGTGTACTATTTATTATGTGTAAATATAAAAATTACTGTTTGCAACATGTATATATAGAGAGATAAGATTTTTTTGCCATGTTTGTACAGACAATTTTATCCCAGATATATTTTCACTGTAAGTGAATTTACTTCATGCTGCTTATGGTGAATGATAATATTGCATACTTTTTGCAATGTGTAAACATAATTAAAAATAGAACCAATTTTAATTCAGAGGGGTTTTCTTTCACGCTGATCTCGGAGAATGATTAAGGTTGCATACTGTTGGCAACGTGTAAATATATAGATTATATGATTTTTTTTGGGGCACCGTGTTTGTACAGACTATTTTATCCCAGATATATTTTCACTGTAAGTGAATTTACAATTGTGTACATAGGGAAGTTTTGTGAATATTTGAGATAGTACCCTTTTATGATACTAATGGTGTGCACTATCTACTATGTGTAAATATAAAAATTACAGATAGATTTTTTTGCATTACATTTTTAATTTGTTTCAATGTTGTATATTATTTTATATCTGAGTGGATTGAATATACCTTCTTTGATACAATTTTTTTTGTAGAGCACAATCTTCAATGTTGTATATTATTTTATATATAGGAATTTATTGAATATGTATATACCTGCTTTCGTACAGCACAATCTTTTGAATCTGTTTCAGTGATAGCTCCAAAATGTGAAATATTTAATTGTGTTTATGGGGGAGGTTCCTGATGCTTTCACTATATAAAAAACGGCCCTTTTCAGGGCCAAAAAATTTTATTCCTTCTTTATAAAGGTAAAAGCATTAAAAGGAAATCAGCTTTACTTTGTAAGTTTTATTTGAAGAAAAATATCTTTTTTGAGGCTAAAAAATTTTATTCTGTGCCGATTTAAGTTAAAGCATCAGAAGCAAAATAAAGCTGATTCATATATGTATATGAAGATTTTAGAATAGCTTCTAGGACACACAGTGTCTTCATTATAGCGAGCGAAGCGAGCTAGGTCTGCGTAGCAAACCTGGGAGGATTGCAACTCAATCCTCCTGGGGGTTGGCGAGCTTTAGCGAGCAGGGGGCAGAGTCCCCTAGTTCCTTTTAATCCATCAAAAGAAATAAAGGCATAAAACCCAACAAAAGAAAAAAAAGAGTATAGGAAAGCATATTAAAGATTATATTAATCATACTGAATACTGAATGGAAATAAAACACTGCTTGTCGATATGCTTAGGGGTAAACTCAGTACTTGAACTCAAGGGTCCTTTACCTCCGGACATTGCTATTGCTGAAAGTAAATAGCATTACAAAAACAATTACATAACAGAAAAGCATTGTTTAATGATCTCATATCTCCAGCATTATGACTGACTGACAAATGTATTAAAAGAAATAAAAACTGTTTCAAAGATACAGTCAAGCTTATCCACGCCTGTTATGAATTTTGGAGAGAACGGGAAACATGTTTTGTGGGCAAATAAAATAGAGAAAGACAGACCCTTCGCAAAAATTCCTTTTACTCTATCAAAAGAAATAAAGGCATAAAACCCAACAAAAGAGAAAAAGGGACGCAAAAAAAGAAAGAGAAATAAAAGAAACAGATCTCGACATATAAAAATTCACTTCGCGAGTTTTCACATCACACACAACAAACTTTCCAAAGGACAGACAGACCACCGGACGAAGAGGTATGCAATAAAATAAAAATTAGCCCAACCCCGGCGGTAGAAAAAGCGGGAAGCGGGGGGGGGGTGAAATACATGGCAGCGCAAAACTCTTGATTGCTTTAGTTGGCCATATAAAGCCCCCAAAATATAAGACAGCATACCAGCGCGCGTAAAAACACCAAAAACTCTCGACGTTCATTCGAAATAAATAAAATATTCGCATCCGTGGCATACTCATACGAGCAGCAGCAGAGAAAGAGAGGAGAAAACAAATACCAGCACGAGCCCGTGTGGTTTGAGCAAAAGTATGCGGTAGTTTTATGAAATTGAACATCCGTGGCTACGATGCCATTGATATGAATAAGTAAGCACGTAACGCGGTGGGGCAGGACGGTACGATGTTATTTATTCATATTCATACAACAGACCGATTTGTCGTCCTTTTTTTTATCATTTCTTTTTTTTTTTTCCTCCATTCTATTGCGTTTTCAGACACAGGAAAAATAGTTTGGAGAGGGTATTCTGAAAGAAGGGAGAGAGATAAAACTATTGTCAAATAAAATCACAGAAAAACCAAGTTTGTTTTTCTTTATTAAAAAAACTATTCAGTATTGATATGCATCGGTAACTGAATATGTTTGGTTATAAATTAACTTTTATTTTTTACGTAAATATGATAAGGAATACCTTTTGATTTTAGGAAGCTCTTTATAAAATTGTTATTAAAAAATTCTTTTTTAAGTTTTCTTTTAATCTCCTTGCCGTTTTTATTATCGGACATTGGATTATGGTCTTATGCAGTGCTGCATAAAAGTTCACGTCATTTCTACATCTTAATCAAATGAATGATTTTATAATTGACAGCATCACTTGAAAATCGAATTATAATTTTAAAACAAACTATCTTAAGCTGATTAAAACTACATCACGACTTTTCATCAAAACATCTTTAAATAAGTTAGGTATCCTAAATGAAACAAAATACAAAACACCTTAACTACCACTCTAAAAACGCAGGCCACAGTTTTCTCTGCTTATTCACGAACACACCGAGTTACAAAACAATAGTGATTGTAATTAAGACTAAAAATCTTAAATTTCCTTGTGATTTTTTTATATTCTTTTTCTACATAAAATGAAGCAAAACAGTGAAAATGAAACAACAGGTGGGGTTGAAGCAAGGAATTACACAATTCTCTAAATAATATGAATAATATCGTTGAAGGTGTCGCTAGCCAAGAAATTAAATAAAAACTCTTGCAATTTCAGATTAAAATAACTGATGGTTTGTTTAGTTTCAATTTCAATTGACCACTTTATTCAAACAATTAGAACTTTTTTCAAATGTTTATGCTGTTCACAATTATTACTTTGTTCCAGATATTTTTTCTTAACAACTTTTGCAGCTTATTTTGTTGTATTGACTATCAATTACACTAATTGCAAGCTAGCTGAACGACCCCTGTCCTTTTTTTTTTCAATAAATAGTTGAAATACTGAACTGATTGTTAGTCCAAGAATTAATGAATAAATTAACTCTGAATGAAGTAGCTTTTTGAACTATTTATTAGTTCAAGAAGCTACTTCATTCAAACATCACAGTTTGATCCTGATATACAGAGAGAGTTTTGGTTATCTTTTTCCATGGCTCCTAGAAAATACTTGCTGAAAGGTAGAGAGAAACCGCAGACCGAATGACCCTGAAAAGATCTTCAACCTCAGCTTACGCAACGGCTTCTTCCCCTTCTGTCAAGGTTGCATCCTCATCTGTCACACCATCAGCTCCATGTCCCCTCTGAGTTGGGGGTGTTTCGCACCAAGAATTCCCTACACCTCTTCCCTCAATTGTGGGAGGTTGTGTCTTCTCCCCCTTCCCATGATTAATCACGTGGGAGTCACTCCTCTCTCGGTCCCAAAGGTTTCTTTTGTGACTGTGATGTCAGGTTACACCATTATCACAGCCTTGAAGCTTCTGGAAAAGAAAAGACAGAGAAGTTACAAGAGGGTCAGTCTAAGAAACGTTTCCCCCTTTTTCTTTTTGATATTTTTTTTTTACTGGCTCTTCTTTAGAACGAACTTCTTTTTCAGAACAAAAGGAAGTTTTCACAGCTGCAAAGAGAGTATCTAGCATGGAGAAAAATGTCTGCTAACTTTTGCACAAGAATTCTTAGGCAGTAAATCATAGTATACGTACAACAAAGCGAAAAGCTCTTAGGATTCATGGGTAAGAGCAATTGCATGGCAATATTTGCAATCCGAATACTGTGAAACTCTGATTACTGGCATCTTAGCAGTTATTCCACAACACATACATGGCAGCAGAAGTTACCACAACTTGTATTAAACAAACAAAAGCACCAGAAAATTTTCCTTAGGATTTCTTACCACTTCTCCTCAAAAGGATGTTAAAATTGATAATTGTTGGAGATGATTCTAGATGGTTTTTCGTTCACAAGAATTTCAATAGACGGGTTGACAAAGATACCGTTAAAACTTATCAGAAAACATATTAGTATGGATAGAGTAATAGTGGAATTTTGTTAAATTATGTGTCTGGCTCAATTCATTCTTTAAGACCTATGAGACTACTTCATTTATAAAGGAAAATATATACAAAATTCCATTTTTTTCTAAGAATACTTCTTTCTCTCATTAAAGTAAAGAATAAAAACAAAAATTTTAGCAAAATTCAGACTGAAATGTTGCAAGATGCTTAATTCATTTTATGTTCAATCTTTTCTTCTCATAGTCAGAATTAGCATTTTAGTACCATAGTTTATTCACAGAATAATTACTGATACTAAGAAGAGCAATATTTCAGGTTTTTTTTTTTTTACTTGAGTGATACCTGTATATTCTCTGCTCTAAAAATTCAAGATACGGGTGCTCTAAAAGTGAGTTTTTAAAAAAATCCATGTCTCATCAGCCCAATTAAACAGAAAGCTTCGGGTTTAAGAAGATAGAACATTCAATTGAAAATTGAAGAAAAGTATTTAAACGGAGTAAAAAATGTTATATGTGAACTGTAATCACGAAATACAGCTACAGTTAGCATGCAAATGTCGTTATTTAGAAGCAAACATGCGTCTAAATTTGAAACTGACACCAGAGGTGAATACCAAATAAATAAATAAAGCAATCAGGGAGAGCCAACGGCAAATTTACGAGGGGGAAGAGTTTCAAGTTACACATTTGCCTGGCAAAGCTAGAAGAGAGAAAAAAAAGTTGCCGAAAATAACAGATGTTCTCTCCTTCTCTAGTTGTCACATTTGCAATAGAAACGAATAAAGAATAAAAAACAAAAAATACAAAGCATCTTTTTATGCTACTTCTGTTTCCAGAACCCAAATGATTGCACCAGCCGCGCTCATAAAACACCTTCGATCCGAAGGAAAAGCAAAAGAAGCACATACACACAGAGAAAAAAAAAATTCATGCCCACCCCCTTTTATACCCCCTCCTGTTTTTTCCTGTTTTCTCTTCTCTTTTTTCGTATTGGCCAAGGAGGCGCCAAAAAAGAAGAAAAGGGGCTTTGAAAAAATAAGAAGAAAAAAAAAAGTGCGGGAACACAGCTTTGGCTAGCTGGGGAAAAAGGATTTTGTATGTTTTCTGTGCGGCACAGGGGCTTTCTAAGCCGGCAATCCTTCTTTGCCGCCATTAGCCGACACGAAGAAATAAATGGGGCCTAGCAT
The DNA here is from genome assembly GCA_013235015.1 of Araneus ventricosus. Classification (NCBI taxonomy): domain Eukaryota; kingdom Metazoa; phylum Arthropoda; class Arachnida; order Araneae; family Araneidae; genus Araneus; species Araneus ventricosus. Next base: position 454,234 of record BGPR01000173.1, on the reverse strand, counting down.
CGTTAACCCTGGAAAGTCTTTCGCCTTTTGGCCAGGGCCTATGGATTAGGATTACATTAGTGTAAGAACATGGCACGTTCTTTTCTAGAACTCATTTAGATCTGGCACCTTCCCCGAGAGAGTTCCAGCGAAAGGAAAATTTTCTTCTTCTAAGTCCCAGGCAAGGCCCGTTAATGAAGCGTGTCGGCAGGAACACCCCTTCTCCGACCCTCTTCGCACTTTCCCAAAACAAGTTTTACCTTTTCCCGAACCCGATGTTGCCGGGAGGAATTTTCTTCTTATTACAGAGAGTTCCCAGCAATCTATATTAATACAGGATGGCGCAACAGTTTCACAAACTTTTTGAAAACGCATGCCTGCCCCCTCTTGATGTTGATGAGAACGGATTGGATCTCGTTTGGCGCACTTGCTGCTCTCGAGATCGCTGCCTCCTCTTCGGCATTAAAATTTTAAAATTCTTCTCGTTCTTTGTAACTAATAAACACCTTCCGAGTGTAATAGACCTGTAGAAGGTCAAGAGTTTATTCGTTTCCAACAAAAGGCGCGCTTTAGTTTACCAGACAATAATGTTTCGCATCAAATGGCTTACAGAAGAATGCTGGGTGAGAAGGCGATTTATCCCAATTTATAAAACATTCTTACCTTAATACTAAGGTTTAAACATTTTTTTTTGTGCAAAAAATATCAAAAAGAGATAAGAAAAAACTCAGTTACTTGGTTTGCCATACAACAAACATTCCGAAATTCAATCTTCCATAATTCTTATTGAGTAACAAACGTATTTATTCTCATTGATACATAATATTTTATATAAAAGCAAGAGAAAGAGAGAAAATTATGTAAACATTTAACGAAACTGGATCTTAGAACACTGAATCGTTAAAGTCACAGTTAAAAATAAGAAAGTGACCGTCAGTTGCCGCAAATAGCGCTCGCGAGCTGTCAGTCTTGAAACCTCGAGCATTTTTTTTTTTTTTCTCTCCTCATTTTAGTCTGTTTTCCTTTGATTAAAACATGGAACAAACTATTAAAACAGTTGCTGGTAAAAGTATATTAAAATCTGGTTAATCTTACAAAGACTGTTTATTAACATGTTTATGTCTTTAGGCTGGCATACATCCTGTATATTGCTTGGTGCATGATGCCAAAATAGATAAATCGATGCCAAAGCCGAGTTTAAGAGCCTGTGGCCCAACGAAAATACCTGCCCAATACAATAATTGATGATCAAAAAAATAAATATATAAATAAATAAAATGCCAACCTTTTTTCTGATCCCGCTTTACAATTTCGCAAATCACCATCTTTTCAAAACAGGCTTTTACAAGGAAGTTCCCGTATTGTAGGTAACTTCCATTACACGCATAATTATCGATGACTGTCTAGTTACCACCCCTAACCATATCTTTAGTTTTAACATATTAAAAATATTTTAAATACATATTTTAATTTAAAATTAAAATTGTAAATTCTTAGGCTCTTTTGGATCAATGGCGTCCCTGGGCTACCTACAACCCATTTAGCCATTGGATAAGATGGCCCTGGCAGACCATTGGATCTAGAGATATCCAAGTTGGATGGTAGTAACTTCATGGGCCGTTGCTGCTTACCAAGAGACGGTTTTTCAAAATTAAAAAAAAATTTCGTCGATAACTTCGGAGCATATTATCGCACAAAATCCATTTTTGCACCACTTCAAAACAAAAAAATTAGCTTTTCAGTTGTACCAATTTTATCTCCTTGCAATTTTTTCTTCAATTTTAACAAATTTTTCAAAATTGATTCTAAACACAATTTGCAACAATGATTTAATTGTTGTAATGAAATTCAAATGAATTTTATAGTTCGTTAAATCTTTCACTAAAGTTCTTTTACCGATGTTAATATTTATGATGAGAAAAAATGCTTTCGATGGGCATTAACTTCAAAGCAGAATTTTCACTTTCGTGTTTATTAGTATGATATATTTTAGGCTGGTATTCTTTCCACAAATTACATGACGTAAAAATCGCTACTCATAGAATGCAACGATTAATGCAATCAAGCCAGACGATTCAATTGTAAAACATTATCATGCTAAAATGATTCGGACTTCGACTCTCCTTTATTTCGCTACTTGTGTGTTCTAACTCTTTTTAAGTAGGGGGAACACGGGGACATTGATACACTTGTTTTTGGAAAGCTAAGAAATGATTTTACCAACGGAAATAATTAGAACTAATATTATATTTATACATTTGTTAATCTCATTTGTATAGGATTTCAGTCGAATTTTGGTCATTAATGGCATAATAAAATACTTATTACACTTTTTTTCCCCCCTAAAAATGGATTTGTATCAATCTGCCCCATACCAGAGTCACATTGATACCCACGGAAATATCGAAAATAATGATGATTAATTGGTGTGAGATCAAAACAAAATTTGATTTACCAATAAACTTTACATTCCAAATCATTGTTTAAAAGTTTAACAAAGTACCAAACTTTTATTTTAATTAAAATTCAACATTTTTAATGAGACTGGAAAAATTAAACAATACTGCCTCAGAAAGTAATTTATCTTCATAAATAATCAAGGAGAATGGGTGTGTGTGGGTTTAAAAATACTTTGGAGGAAGGTAATGTATACCGTTTAAGGTAATAATAAGCCGTTTTTGAACATTTTAATTAATTAAAAATTAAGGGAAATTTTCGCTTTCTTCCTTGATGACTTACGAAAATAATATAGCAAAAAAAATTACCTTTTCAATGATATTAATTAAGTTTCCGTTCAATTTTTTCTCCAATTTTTATAAATTCGTAAAAAAATATTTTAAACTTTGTTTACAACAATACTTTTCATTGTTTAAACAAATACTTATTACTTGTTTCCCTTAGATAGTTCATTTTTACGTTTTTACTATTTCTAAAGACGATTTTGCAAAGTAGTTGCTGTTAAGGCACATTGATACACACAGAAGACGCATATCAATGTGCCCGGAGTCAATTGTATCAATCTGCCCCAACAGCCTTTTTTACTTAAAACAAGTGATTAATTGAAAACAACGATTAAAAACCCCCAAAAATAATATAGTTCAGGAAAATAAATGCTTTTTCCTACCTTTGGAGTAGATTTCCTGGCAGGAAAACGTAACTAGTTAAAGAAATCACACAACACATACTTAGAATAAAATTCACTTAGATGAGAAGATTAGAGGTTTGAGTGATTTGTAAATTAACTTTTGACTCAATATGGCCGCAAAATATACCCCGTGCTGAGGGTTGCAGTGACATATATGCGAGGGGATATGAACATCTCTAGCCATTCCTACCATCAAAATTTATGGACTGTATCAATGTTCCCACGTATCAATCTACCCCAACTCCCCCTACTAACAATCAAGATGAAAACTGGACTTCCAATTTTTTTCAATGCAGAATAATTTTTGCTCAAAATTGTTCCTTCGTAAAATTATTTAGCGATCTCATGCACACTCTTTATTAATCAAAATATCATTTCATACAGTTATTGCAGTCAGTCATGGCCTTCATTTGCATCATCAAAACCTATTTCAAGTAATTATGGCAAGTAAAAAAAAATCAGAAAAAAAAATGATTTAGTTGATTCAATAATATTGAGGGGGAAAAAAATCTTGGATTGAATACAAGACATTGCAAAGTGCAAGGCATATCTCAAAACAGGTTTTTATTCAGATTTTGCAGTAATCAGAGGTGATAAGGCTAAGATCACGGTAATATTTGAGGTAAGAACTTATAGTATCTCTTATGTAGCCTACTTTATTAGATAATCTATTTTAGTGGAAATACTTTAAATCAACGATTCTAAACCTTTTTGGTTGTGCGGACCACCTGTATATTATTTTGAGGCCCACTAACTAAATATACAAGTACAAAATACAAACACATATATATTATATGCACGCATATGTCAGTAAGTAGTAAAGCTTACTGTTAAAGAATTAAAAACACATTATTTTATAAAGCAGAAAACGAGTGCAGATTCTTGAAGTTCCCCTGACTTCGACTCTTGACTAGCGTTCCGAGGTCCATTGGTTGGAAACCGCTGCTTTAAACCAAAATGATTTATGTGATTAATTATGCTAAGCAATGTTGAGAATGTAGTAGAAATATGTTCTGTCAAAACTCTATTTTCCCTATGTATGGATAAAGAACCCAGTTTGATATCACAGAGAGCAGTTTAAGCAGCATTGAATTGAATAAAGGAAAATACAAAATGGCGTTCATATTAGACAAGGGTTTCTTACACCAAATTGCAAGCACAAATAACATATTCGAGACCTCATTATTATCCACAAAATTTCTGCCGCGCCCCTGAATTGGAAATTAATTAAGAAGACTAAACTTTATTAAATGACCAACAAAAAGAAATTCCATTTAAAATAAACATTCACCAAATTTCAATGAAAAACTTTAAGTCAGGAGGAGTTTCTTTATATATTTGCTTATATTTTTGCTATTCAAGTTTTGTCCAACTCTAACCCAGTCAGGGTATCGTAGTGGTATAGCATTTATACCCCCGGGATATCTATACTCCTCTCCTCCTCACTACGCCACTAGGGTCGCGAACCCACACTTAAAGCCCTACTTTAGACAAACCTAAGAGCAAAATGTTTGGATGCAATGGTCTTGTCTTAAACTTATTTATGATAAAAATTACTGGAAAGAATATGAGGTATTAGATAATTAATTCAAATAGACGGAAAAGCAGAAATTCCATCAAATTGCGTTCAGCCAATGACGATGAAAATCACCTTGTAGGAAAATATTGAAATATTCGCCTTTATTTATAGTCTTCGGCACCCTTTATTATTCACAATTTGTTCTTCTATGCTCTCAGTAATAGGAGAATGAGGTCTAAGCCAATCTGGAGCAATAGCCGGTAATAAATGAAGCATTTATCGTGACCGGGGATTTCGTCAAAAAACAATATTCTCTCCTCAGGAACTAAAGTGCTCCTTTATAAGAGGAAGGTCATCAAACTTTTTGTTTGGTTAAGGGGGGGGGGTGAAGGTGATGTTATTATTATGGAAGTGTGGGAGGAGCAATTTGTCGGCTGTGTTTGTCTGAGGTCAACACGAGCGGCGTCGTGGCAAACGAGAGTTTAATGCAGGATTGATTGGGGACCCCGCAGTGGAGGAAATGGACCACGAGTTATCGCCCAAGAGCGCTTGTAAGAGGAAATAAATAAAAAAATAAGCACACTTTAAAGAGAGAGGAAGTAATCTTAAATATACATTTCATTTCTTACTTTTGGGAAAAATATAAAGCATTCCAGATTCTTTTGTTTAATAGACTTAAAAGTATGTTTTCACAATAGGACGAAGCTTTTCACTTTGATGGATGAAATCCTTCAAAAAGGAGTAATGTGACAGAAATTTTTTTTAGCTAGAAGATTCCTAAATTATAACATCAAACCACCGAGTGAGGCAAGAAAGAAAATGATAGCTTTTATTTCTATCATGTTCTTCAATAAAAGAGAGTAAAATCCAATGGTTTTTCTGGAAATCACCTTTATTTGAATCATTTAATGCATCTAATTAAAATTTAAGAGAAAATACATTTAAGTTAATTTTCTTAGTTAATGATTTATTATTCCTTCAAAATATTTTTAACTTACTTGTCTGCACTCTTGACGGTCGCAAGCAGGAAAAGTGAGCTAATTGACTCGATACTAAAATTATAAGCGTGTTTGTAAAAGAAAATATAAAGCATTCCAGACTCTTTAGTTCAATAGACTTAAAAGTATGTTTTCACAATAGGACGAAGCTTTTCAATTTGATGGATGAAATCCTTCAAAATGGAGTAATGTGACTGAAATTGTTGTAGCTAGAAGATTCCTAAACTATAGCATCAAACCGCCGAGTGAAGAAAAAAGTGAAAGCTTCTATTTTGTCATTTTCATCAATTATTATTAAGTCAGCAAAATCTCATGGCTTTTCTGGAAACCACCTTTATTTGAATCAGTTAATGCATCTAATTAAAATATAAGAGAAAATACATTTGAATTAATTTTCTTAGTTAATGATTTATTAATCCTTCAAAATATTTTTACCTTACTTGTTTGCACTCTTGACGGTCACTAGCAGGAAAAGTGAGCTAATGAGACGCGTTTGTAAGAGAAAATATAAAGCATTCCAGACTCTTTTGTTCAATAGATTTATAAGTAAGTTTCCACAATAGGACGAAGCTTTACACTTTAATGAATGAAATCCTTCAAAAGAAGTAATATGACAGAAATTGTTTTAGCTAGAAGCTTCCTAAACTGTAGCATCAAACCGCCGAGTGAAGCAAAAAAGAAAAAAGTGAAAGCATCTATTTCTGTCATGTTCATCAATTATTGTTAAGTGAGCAAAATCCCATAGATTTTCTGGAAACCACCTTTATTTGAATCATTTAATGCATCTAATTAAAATTTAAGAGACAATATTTTTGAGTTAATTTTCTTAGTTAAGGATTCAATAATCCTTCAAAATATTTTCACCCTACTTGTTTGCACGCTTGAGGGTCGAGAGCAAAAAAAGCGAGCTAATTGACTTGATTCTAAAATGACAAGAGTGCTTGTAAGAGCAAATAAATTTTTTAAATGTATTCTTTAAAGTGAGATGAAGTAATCTTAAATATACATTTCGTTTCTTACTTTTAGGAAAAATATAAAGCATTCTAGATTCTTTTGTTTAATAAACTTAAAAGTATGTCTTCACAATAGGACGAAGCTTTTCACTTTGATGGAGGAAATCCTTTAAAAAGGAGCAATGTGACAGAAATTGTTTTGGCTAGAAGCTTCCTAAACTATAGTAATAAACCACCAAGCGGGGTAACGAAGAAAAAAAAAATGATAGCTTCAGTTTCTGTCAAATTCGACAATATAAGTAAGCAAAAATCCGATGGCTTTTTTGGAAACCGTTTTTACTTTTAATTAAAATTTAAGAATGAATATTTTAAGTTAATTTTCTTAGTTAATGATTCATTAATCTTTCAAAATATTTTTATCTTACTTCATTGCACATTTGAGGGTCGCGAGCCGGAAAAATCTGGATAATTAATTTTATACTGAAATGACATTTAAGAAGTCTCTCAGTGTATTTTTCACCACAAATGTTAAACATTTCTCTTCAGAAAAATTTTTTAGCCTTATTATTCTCAATCACAGTTTTGTCTCTAATAATCTTTGAAATCTTTTTGTCTCTGGTCTCGTCACCCCCGCCCTTTTAAAATGTGATGACAAAACTGTTTTTCAGATCTAGAAAGCACACAACCTATCCCCCCCCCCCCCCCAAGTCCTATTATGCTGCCTCGCCGTGGCGGGGGTGGTGGCCCTGGGTGGAATGGGCGATGTACGTCTGGAGTTTTTCTCCTGGCAGGGTCACCCAAGGCGTGAAGGCCATTCCATTATACCCAGCTAAAGCATAAAGGCAATGGACAAAGTCAGACTTCTTCCCTCTGGCGTCCAAGGTCTAGTGCCAACAGAAGCTGCACTCTCCTCCTTTACCATGAATCGTAAGCCTATAGTTTTTCTGTGGGCGGGCGGACTCTTGGACTTGGTCTATCTGAGGACTAGAACAAGTGGAATAAGAAACAACAACACAACCTATGCCTTACTGCTCGTCCTAAGAATAGACCGACCACAGAAGATCCAACATGTTTAGTGTGAGTTAAATTTGATACATCTTCTCATTTTGGTATAATCAGGAAGTTCGGAGAGTGAGGTGTCAGCTGTGATATTGCTCTCGGTGTGTGACCATGGATCAAAATTAATAAGTCTATCTTCGGCACCCACCAAGTGTTCTCAAAACAGGAAGATGAATTAACAAATAATACGGAGTTGAAATGGAGCCACAATCGTTATGTTGGCCCACAGGTATGGCGCTAGAGTTTCCCAGACGGAAGGGGGGGGTCCGATTTGCCCGACAGGGGGGCACGATCTCCCTGACAGGGGGACAAGTGTAATGAAATTGGTCTCAAATTATTATTTATCAACTACAGTTGAATACCCCGTACAAAAATTTTCCCCGACGGGATATAAAATTTTTCCCCGACAGGGGGGGAAAGGGCCCCCCGGTCCCCCCTCTGACGCCACCCCTGTTGGCCCAGCGCCGGCAATCCAACAAGGACTTCGAAATTTAGCACTATACGGAAGCTGAGTATTTGCATAGCAATTTCTTTTTTTACTTAATATTTCTAACAATTCATGAAAAAGCTTTATATTCATTTTCTTACATTCGTACAAAAATTTCCTCTAATTCGTTTTTCAAAATAAGAAATGCACTTTGCACATGCACTCATCTTCCTTATCATTGTTTATATTTTATTCAACTACGAAAATATAATTTGCATCAAAAATAGTATCAATTCTTAATTTAAGAGTGCGTCTCTTTTTAACGGTATAATTAAATAACAATCAAATCAACAATGATAATCTAAAAAGAAAACTATATATTTGCGGCAATATTAATCTCAGCATTAATTCCGTTTGGATATATTCTGAACTCTAAAAGAAGCTTAGGCGGGAAGACTCCTAAAACGATCTTGTCTAAATAAGTTTCAATTGTAAGCCATGTTATGCAAGATAAACAGGGTAACTATGGGCCCCAACCCTAAGCGGGGTTGCGCACTTGAGTTTTGGGGCCATAAGAGTCTTGATTTCTCATCCATTGCCCTAATTTTAATATTATCAAGCAAAAATAATGTAAAGTAAAAACATTTAAATAAATTTATTTTTGAATATCATTGGCCACTGCTTCATTGAGTATTTTATTTCTGCTTTTCTACACACTTGAGATCGCTGTCAATATACTTGAGATTTAAAAAGCTTAAACCCTTGATTTAGAAGTCTATTGTCAGCAATTTAATAAAGCACAGGCATTTGATTCCAAAGAATGCTAAACGCAAAAAATATTCCAATTAACATGATATTTATTAATTTGTTTTTAATTCTATTGTTAACTTACTACTTTCAAATCTCCGAATTAAATATAACAATGAATCGAAATATCACATTCATTCCACCATATAATTTGCAACAAAAAAATTCATATTATATATTTTACCTATTTTAAAAAATGTTTA
>BGPR01000173.1:400293-445134 GCA_013235015.1 Araneus ventricosus | reverse complement strand
ACAAAAAAATTCATATTATATATTTTACCTATTTTAAAAAATGTTTAAGCCACCCCAAATCATTTTATGATACCCAACTGTTGTAGAGAAACCTGATGTTGCGGTCTGCCCCCCCCCCCCCCGCCACCGTGAACCGGAACTGTTGTAGATTGACAGGTAGAAAAATCGCCTCCCTGCAACAAACACATGCGAAAACCATTTGCTAATGTTTTTTTTTTAATCTAAATATATATATATATACGTAATAACAAAGCAAACATCAATTAGTAATCTAAGCATCACCTTGTTTTATTTTATATGCAAGAAGTTTGGCCTAATTTTTAAAGTGGATTTATATCCCAGCAGAAGGTAAAACTAAATAGATATCAAAAATAAAATTAAGGGAGAAAGGGAACCATGGAAGCAGAAAATCGTAATTGCATGAGCAACAAAATCAAATTTTATCACTGTCTCTATTCTTTTTCCGTCAGATTATTTTAACGTGAAGTCACTCGAATCGATTTAGTTACGCCAAAATACAATCCCTTCATTTGAATTACTCTCCTGAAATAAAAAAGAGAAGGAAAGAAAAAAAAATTCTTTAACTGAAAAACAAAAATAAGAAAAAGAATCTTATCTTTTTCTTCGAAAATTCTATTTTTTAACACTTTGAGAAAAAAAAATGTGTATGTGTGTGGAATGTATGGAAGAGAGCCAAAGAAAAACCACGTTCCATAATCTTCGGATCGCGAAGGATAGAAGGCGCAAGGGAAAAAAAGAGAGAGGGAGAGAGAGTGAAAGAGAGAGAGAGGATCGGTCCATCCCTCTCTCGAAAGAAAAGCGCGACCATCCGTCTTGGCGTCTCCGTACGGGGATAAAACTTAGATAAATGCGCATATTTTAAAGTTTTTTCTGCGTCCCTCTTCCAAGATTTAGCTGTCAGGCGGGCGATTCTTTTTCCAAAGTCCTTGCTTTACATCGCGGCATACATTAAAGGCAAAACATGAGGCAAGAAGGGATTTTGAAAGCAGGAGAGGGCGTAAGCAGAATTTTTATTTTATCCCGAGATGTGCCGGTGCATGTCAAATGTAGAACGATAAAACTCCTTTTCTGGAGCATTGCGACAAAAATGAAATAAAGCAAGAACTACAAAATGATGCGCCATTATTGGCACATGCGCGACACACCTCGCATTTGTTGCCCCGTTTGGCGACGCTTCCCATCGACGCTTGGCGATAATCCGAGGAATCTCCACTCTTCAATGAAAAGGAAGAGAATGCATATTCAAATGAATTTCATTTCCATGTGCATATTTATTTAATTTCACTTAATCTAAACAACAGAAAAGGTGATGATGTTCTGTTCATCTTATAGTATCCTTATTTTATCAACTGAACGCAGCAGCTTCCCAAAAATGATAGCAAGAATGGTTTTACAATTAAAATGACCCACTTTACTCGTAGTGAAAAAGGATGTGTAATTCGATAACAGAAAGTTCGAAGGTTTGATTTCAGCAAGAAATATTTTATGCGGAAAAGCAAAAAAGCAGTTGAAATTTATAATTCAAATTTGTAAAAGCTGAAAATTTCAATTAGTTTTAAAGCAAAAATAAAAATATGGGCTGATTATTTATAAAGTTATCATAAAAACAAGCTTTATTTAATGAACTAAAAATAACAAAAATTAATTCTATTAGTTCCTCCTTACCAATACCTTATCAATTATTTAGAAACTTATAATTTCTTGAGGGAATAAAGCAAATGCTTGAAATAAACATCAGGAAACTCAAGAAGTCATATTTAACCATAACTTAATTAATGCTTTGAAATAACACTAATAAAAAAAATCAAATTTATTTTTATAGCTTATCTTGGCGTTTCCTAATATGTATTTTCTGTTGGAAGTAACCACGTTTATCATGAAACGGTTCTAAAAAACAACTTCAAGAATTAAACTACAAAAAGAAAAAAACCCCCAAAACTTCAAGTTCTGCCTTTTCTTGGATTCTCTTTAAACTGGACTGTGAAAACTGTGAGTAAAAGCGTCCATTAAAAACATTATGGTAAAAAGATGTAAGAATGTAGTATGGAAAAATTATATGGCTATTTTTTTTTAAAAAAAAAGATACAAATTCGCTCCCAAGTTACACAGCGTTTTAAAATATCATGAATATTATTCAACATCTTTTTGGGTTGGGTGCTGAAATTTTGAAACAGGTAAATGAAATCAATATCTATCTAACAGGAGAAACAATCTTGCCGAAAAATTAAAAATGGCTCTGCAATTATTCTCAAGCGTCACTTTCAGTGTCTTTTCTTTCTTTTTTCCTTCCTTAGGACGAGGGGAATATTTTCCCTCATTAACGGATTAAGATGATTTATTGCAAAGAATGCGATAATAAACTAGAAGACAACATTTCACATCTTAATATAGAGAAACGAATGCTACACCCGTCAACCCATTCGCAGAAAAATTCAAGCAGGTAGCAAGGAAAAGAAACAGGTAGGAAAATATTTCCTACTCAATTGAATTACAGAAGAACCCTTCTGAAAGAGCATTATAAATTTTAATCAAGTGTTCCTAGACTGTATAAGAAGAAAAGATTTCCGTCACAGCTACCACCTGGAAAATATGTCTTTTTATAAAACTTTGGAAGCATGCGCACTGAAGGAGATATTTCCATAGAGGCTGCTTGGCGAACGGACTTCCTCTAATCCTAGCAACCCTTCAATTTTAGTGCTGACAGAGAGCATGACCGACAAAGTACCCTCTTAGCCCCTTTCATAGCCTCCTCTAGCATTGTTTACTCATACTGATGGGAAACATAAATGTCTCTCAAGACTTTCAAACTAAACGGTATTTAAAAGGTCTCAACACTTGTCTGGAGAGGCGAATTTTCACATTCCTGCGAGCGAATATTATTTAGAGCGACGTTTCACATCAAATAAAATACATACATACTCGTAAAGATGAAAGAAAAGTCTTTATCTTAAGTTAGTTTAAAGGCAATGATAAAAAATAGTATACTGGATTCACAGATAATTCTTTTCATTAATTTGCCCTCATTATTCATAATTGTTAATAAAATTTCCTCAAAAATTGTTTTCGCATATTATTTAATTATAACTGCGAATTTGCCATCTAAAAAATATGTTAAGATCATAAGCAAGAATGTTTTCAAATGATGCCGTTTGGTGCAAAAAGGAAATAATAATAATAAATAAATTAATCAATAATGGTCACTTTTAAATGAGCGCAGGTAGCCACTCCTTCTCTTAACAATGCATTTCTGGAGTGAATGTTTTCCGACCGTACTTTTCAGAGAAACTGGCCCACATTTTCTGTTAAGCACAGAGGGAAACTAACTTTATTACTGCCACTCGGATCACAACTAAGTAGTTTTCGCTAAAGTGCATTTTCCGCCATTCGGTTTGTTAAAGGATTTTAAGTCTAAGACTAGAACCTAAGATTTTTTCCTTCCGGCTGATGGAAACTCTTTCCACAATGCCTTAAGAGACAAAGTAGCAATGCAAAATTTGTCAGTCTATTAGATAAACACCAATAGATTAATGGGTATCTACTGTCATTTCTTGATCTTTGTTTCTTTTTTCTTTATGACTTTAATAGACTATTATAAAATCTGACTCACGTTCGTCGCAGTATAACTGCTGATAAATCTTTGTTTCGTTTTAGACATATAACAGCATTTCTTGAAAATTAAATTCGAAATATGATTAACTTTCCCAGAAAATAGCCATCAAAAGCAAAATAAGGAAAGGTATTTTTACCCTGAATACTCTCTCTACTATATAATTAGATGAAAATTTTTATTTGAGAAGTGTCCTAAATTATTTTGATTCTCGAGATATTTATGGATGCACTTGAGATTTGAAATAATTATGGATTCAAATTTTATTTTAGTATTAGAATTAAAACATCTGTAAATGAATTAATTTTAACTTATTATTTAATTTATTTGACAATTCTATTCATGTATAACGCACAAAAGTGATTAATTTCATTTTTCTTAATTTTGATTGTAATTTGAAGTAATTTTTAAACCAGAGAACTATAACTTAAAATTAACCGTCATTAACCTCTCTAGTCTTCGTTATAAGGACTAGAGATAATTATCCATCAAGATGAGGTCATTTAAGTATTTACAATCAGATCGTCAGTGGATATAGACTGAAGCCTGTAACCCTGAAGCTATGTAGTATGTATTCCACTCTCTTATTTCTTGGCGTTTTCAGTTTTAAATATTTTTAGAGTCTGGTTCTAATATCAATAAAGTTACAAAAGAAATTGAACTACATCTTACAAAATTTTAGAAATAGGGGAAATGAATTATCAGATTTATTTCTGTGCACCCACAATGACAAAAATAAGCAAAGGGATATAAATTAAGGAAAATTATTAAATATCTTTCAGTAAGAACGTACTTCATTGATTGCAAGACGGAATTCGTGAACATACATAAATATGTAAAAGCTTAAGGAATTATAAACAGTGCATAAATTGAAATGTTCCTTTTTTATTCCTATCAAATCTTTAATGAACTTTCAGTTCTTCTAAATGTGAACACTTTTCCCATTTTCAATTTTATTTCCCCTATATTCTACATTAAATTGATTAATTTGTAATTATTGCTTTTTATTTTCTTATCTAGAAAGATCTTAAAAATTTGTAAAGTATTTTCAAACAAACATATTTCAAGGTTTTAAAAGGAATAAGGAAAAGTGCTTTACAACTCGTGTTGAAAAAGATAAAGATTTCTCTTCCTCTCTTTCCATCTAATGAGCCCAGTGACCTAGCATCTATATCTGGATCTAGCATCGACGCTGAATTGTTTAAACTTCTAAAATATGATTTTAAACATTACGAATTATATCGAATCACCACTTTCATTAACCTTTAGTATCAAGATCTTATGCAGTTATAATTTATTTATATTGTCCAATTTTATCTTTCTATTTTCTATGCTTTCATATGGAAATCCAGATGCAAAATTAAATAGACAGAGGGGGGGGGGTGGAATTGGTCTAATAAGGATGAAATATTTGATGTTAAGGCCAAGCATTGCTCCCCTTTTTTTCAATTCTCCTTTAAAACCGGGCTGTTTTGGGTATCTAAGACATGAATTGGACTCTCCCAAGCTGGATGGTCATTTGCTCCACTACCCACACCTGCTGTAACCATGCCTTAAGGCGCGAGGAAATGGGCTGTGGTTGGCAAGGATAATTGGACCCCCTACTGCGCATTATCTCCTAAGCGACTCAGAAATTCACCTCCACTCAAAAGAAGCCAAAAGACTCAGACTGGCCTTCGTCGTCGTCAAGGGAAAATTTTTAGACCGCCCCGGACCGCCTCGCTCGGTATGAGAGGGTTAAAGTCTTGCCACGAGATGCCTCATGTGTACACCCTACACTTAAATCAAATCCACAATAAGAGTATAACAGCAATTACAGTCAGAAAACCGGACTTCTAAGCCCTATCGCACCAACCACACCAAATTATACACACCACTTATGAACAGCAACTACTAATGCATGCTCACATCGCACCCTATGCATAGCAAACAACCGCAGCAATAAAATAGAACCTGCATTTCCTCGCCTTAAGTTAATATCCCCTGGCACCACACACAACAACATCATTTAAATTCGAGGCAGATCCTTCGGGAAAAAAAAGTAAAGATGTTGGTAAGAAGTCAAAGGAAACTTTCCCAAAAGAAGAAAAACGCAAAAAGAAGTTTAAAGAAGACATCGGAAATTTATTCGGAAGTCTTCTGAAGAAGACTTCTATTTACATCCCTTTCTAGAGGAAGGCTTTTTGGCCAGTCTCCAACTCGGTGCTTAAGCAAGGACCCGGAAAGAAGGCCCCCAGAAGTACGTGACCGTAATAAATAACTGGAAAAGTTTCTTCCTTGAGTAACGAGGACGGAGATATCTTAAATTAAGTCCAGATTAAAATATATCTGGAGTTGGGGTAGCGAAATCTGTGTCCGACCGTGGTCTCCCTCCATCGCTTTTCCACAGTGTGATATGATTATACGTGTAATTCAATTAGTCGCTGAAGCTCTTGTTCAGGCTTCGTGTTCCGAAGCAGAGAAGATAAGAAAAATCTCGTCTTTCCGAGCAGTTTCCAAATTAAATTTCAACGTATTCCAGTGGAGATTTTTTTTTCTCTCTCTCTCTCTCTTTGCTTTTAATCTTTTCATTCCTTCCTCTCTCTTCTGTGTCTCTCTTCTTGAATGTCCAGACGGAAGAATATGGTATTATTAAAATTTCCTTGTAATTGTTTTAGGGTTTTGAATCGAATCGGAATGGGATTTGACGGCTGAATGCATTTGAAGACAGATAGATATTTCTAACTTTTCCCTAACTTTCTAAATATCTTTTCCTCGCATGTTATTATAAGAAAGATATATCGATTTGGTGATATAAGAATACACCTTTACTTTTCTTTTATTTTACACAGAGAATGTCTATTTTACAAAAGGGAATGCAAAGACAATAAATATATATCATTTAAGGAACAAGAGGATCATATGAGGAATTTTACCTCAATTTTAACCATGAGGACAAAAATGCAAATATATAGTTAATCAGTTTTGAAAAGGCAGAAATTCTGAGCAGTAGTAAGCACAACAGCCTAGTAGTAGTAGTACAGTGAGGTTTTTTTGGCACTAGGTCTAGTGCAGGACATACTACGCCAAAGACAAAGTTAATTTAAAGATAAAAATCAGACAACTTTAAAAAAGTTGGGCAAAGTAAAAGAACTACGTCGTACACCAGCTTAGAGAACTGAAATTTCACAGATGATTTATTGATATGTAGCAGAGAACAGCTAATTTTAATTGCATTATGATTAAGTTGTTTATAATTGGTGAAGAGAATAATTTTAAATTAGAAAATGGGATGATTATGCTACAGTATCAGTAAATTATATTGTTGGAGTTATCAGAAAAGCAATAACCCACAAGAAAAGATTAGAAGTCAAGCTATTTTACTCACACCGGAAAATAATTTAGTCTTTGAAGTAAAAAAAAAAAATTACTGTGATCATTCTTTGGATTTACTTCAATGTCTACTATATACTGGAATAAAAAACTTTCTGAATGCAGTTAGATCTCAGGAAAAATGCTTAAATTATTCTTCACAGATCGTTGGAAACTATTTGAAAACCGCAAAATTAATTCTATCTTCAGACCAAAGTATTTCAAACAATATAAAAAAAAAACATATACTGGAGTTCCTCAAAAGTTAAACAAGTTGGTCTATACGATTAAATTTTGTTTTAACAACCCTTCAGATGGTCGAAAGAAACACAACCATACTTTGGCATAAATTATAGCCATTTAGAAAAGAGGTTCACAATGATGAAACAAGTTGGTCTATACGTTTAAACTTTGTTTTAACATCCCTTGGTGGTCAAAAGAAACTCAACTATTCTTTGGCATAAATTATAACCATTTAGAAAAGAGGTTCACCAGTTAGGAGTACTCGAAAGTAATGTTGCTAATGATAGAAAGCACAAAACAATCAAAATGAGAAAAAAAGTTATAGAATTGTATTACCACAAGTTAGTGTGAAAAGTTTATGTTATGCAAGTCTGAAAGCATACTGGGTAGTAGCGAAAGAGGAGTACTAAAACACAGTCTTAAGGCAATAAAATATTTAATATTTTTTCACAAATACAGAGCTTTAAGAAAGAATATGCTCATCTTGTGTGTATATTAAGAACAAATATAGCAATAATCTTGGCGCAGTTTCAAACATGAGATTTTAAGTCTGTCTTCATTCGAACCTAATTTAATAAAACTCAGCTCCTTGAAACAAGCTCAAAGATTCAATTTTCTTCCATTTGAAAAGTTGATTTTCACTATAAGGTAT
Source organism: Araneus ventricosus (assembly GCA_013235015.1). Taxonomy (NCBI): domain Eukaryota; kingdom Metazoa; phylum Arthropoda; class Arachnida; order Araneae; family Araneidae; genus Araneus; species Araneus ventricosus. The sequence continues at coordinate 437,260 of BGPR01000173.1, read as the reverse complement.
GGTTAGCTATCATCATACCTTGATGCAAAATTATTTCAGTGCTAACGTGGAACTAATACTATTAAGATAAAAAAGGAATATAAAATAAAATTGAAAATAAATCCTGCAAGTGTTATTAAGTTAATTTAAATCATAATAAAAACTTCTTGGCACGAAGAGATGGTTTGGGCGGGGGGAGGGTGATATGACAGAAGGGGTACTCCAAAATTAAAAGACTATACAAGGGGTGCAGTAGGAAATAAAGGTTTGGAATCGCCGGTTTAGAGGAACATTATCTCTACCTATGGCAAGAACTCTTTGTTTTCTTGTGGCCTTTTGCAACTCCAGTAATGAGAAATATAACAATTAAAAATGAAGCATTAATTAGTGGGAAATAGGAAGGAATTCAGTTTTTTTAAAAAATAGGTAATCAGGAAATTTAAATGAAATATTTTAAATCAAGACTTTTTTTAAGTGTTTTTGTTTTCAGATAATAAAGAATCGGACAGAAAGCGACGGGAGAATTTTCTTGACCCACTTTCCAGTCCCCGTCCATAGTTTAAACAGTCCTTGTTCAGAGAAATCTTCCCTCATTCAGGATCGACTTAACAAATTTGAGCGCCCTGAACTATAGTAAATTGGTGTCCATTAGACGCGTAACAAAGAACATGAGCGGCTATGGCCCAATGACAATGCCTATTTAACAAAATAATTTATTAGAAAAAAAACCTTTTCAAAATTAAATTTTTAAGTTGCCTTGGATCAAAGGTACCCCTGGGTTATAGCCCAATCAACCCATTGGTTAAGACGACCATACCCTCACCCCTTATTCAATTTCATTTGTGCTCCTCCATAATTTTCCTTCTGAAGAAGTGTAACTGCATTTTTTAACGCGGCAAGTTGTTATATACCTCACATGATTTCATTAGAAGTTAAATATGATTTACATCATTTTGAGGTTGGAAATTTGTAATTGTAGAGAATATTATTTCACAAAGAAACACAATTTCATAATTACGTATCTCTTATTATTATTTTGAGATTCGTTCTAGCTAAAAATAACTAGTGCAAAATTAAGAAAAAGTATCCGTCTTTTTGTAACTGCTTAATTTCTTAATTTGATAAAGGATTTGACCTTATAAGACAGAGACTTTATCAGAACATACAAGATGCATTGTTACCCCGTTTGGGCACTAAAATTATACAGTAAAGCACCGTTCATACGTCTTTAAAGGGACTGACGTAAAACGACGTATAAATGAAGAGATGTATAATCGAGAAGAAGTACACTACCATTATAATAAATACGAATGAATCGGTGCTGTGATGAAATGACGTATAAATGAGAAACGTATAAACAGTGCTTTAATGTAGTTTAAAAAACAAACGCGATTAAAAATTAATAAACACTGGGAAATCTTGCATTGCAAATCTTACTGTTAAATGCAGCTGTGCATTATCTGTTCGTTGATCATGTTCGCGACAGCTTTTTCAAAAACATGAATTTTCAAATTGACTAATTCATATGTTTTACATCATTTTTACTTTCAATTATAGATCCATTTTTTTTTTTCATTAACACCAAAAATTTTTTAAAAAATCAAAGAAAAAAAGAGAATAAAACTTATAAATTAATGTTTCAAAGCATCAAGGAGAAAATTTGCTACTCCTCCTCAAAAGAAATCCCATGTTGAGAAATTTATTGAGTCTTAAATCTGTATCCTAAATTCTTCTGCTAAAACATTAGCAGAACATGTAGTTAAGAACTTCAAGGCATTAGGGACTCTTTTCTATCTGATTTAACTTTCACAAACAAGAAAATATTTGCATTTAGCAATTTATCCAAGATAATTTGAATTAACAAAATGACCAAAAAAAATCTTGAGAATTAAAAACTATAAAAAAATTAACCCTTGAATTTAAAAAAAGTCAGACCTAAACCTCGTCATCAGGCAAAAACATTCAGCAAAAAAAAAAAAAAAAAGATTACGATAAATTGCACCTTTTACATAAAAAGAAGTATGCATTGCTTGCGATTGTTTGGCGGAAATTTTATCATTTCCTTATAAATATTTCCAGAATTTTTTTTTATTTTGTTGTCACTTCTCCCACTTAGTAATTGTTGTCAAAATAAAACCACAGCCTTGAAAAAAAAGGCTCGAGTGTCAAAATATGGCTTCTAAAATGAAGCTGACAGCCTTAACGATAAGCAAGCGATCCATGTCAAATGAATACACCCATACCAATTTAAGTTGGAGGTGTCAAAAGGTTCAACAAAGCGTTTCGGCTGTCACTCTCCGAGAAGTCCTTTTAATCTGAGGACGATGGATGGCGGAAGGGCTTTCAAAACCGGCCAATAAAATGTCAAAGGCGTGGTTTACGAGGTATCAGCGCCTGCATACGGAAGCAGTTGCGCAGTAGAGAACTGCGCGTTTTGTTTACATCGTGTGACAGGCAGAAATGTGCAAAAGGATGTGTGATTTTCCTTTGGATATATCTAAATAAAAAATTAAATAAAATTTGGTTTGAAAATAATTTTTGTGCTTTCGGTCAATGAATAAATATATAATTTTATTTTCATAAATAATCATATTAAATTTTTCATTTCATTTGAAAGTAGAACATAAACACGAAAGATAACTTTTCTTTTTAAGTTTCTATTAATAAGAAATTTTGCTAATAGTTAGTTTACAATAAGAATAAAAGTTAAAACTGAAATTTTTATGCGAATTTAATCAATAAATGGCATATAATGAAACATGATTTATATCATACATATTTTCATACCATATAAATTATATTTTCTAAAAGCCTGATTTCTGATAATTTTTAAGTGTTTTATACCGCCTGATAAATTTTAACTGTAATAATTATATTAATCTAAATACCATTACATAAATAAAACAATGTTAATTAAATATGTATGAAATTTCATCTTTCTCCTCGGTATAATTTCTTCTAAGAATTCAAAGATAGACTATCGATGGAAGGGGGAGGTTAGAGTAAATAATTAAACGGAAACATACGTATATTGCTTCATGCCATGCTTTAAGGTCAATTGTATGTCAAAATATGTCAGAAACAATGATAATAGTTTAAATTTATTAACATTTTTTTAAATATTCCTCTTCTTAAGATAGTAGAAAACTTAGTTGGAAATCATAGAATTACATCTTCTTTCAAATACCTTTTCTGTAATGGACAAATTTTCTAAATAATTTCAATACATAAATTGTTAATAATTATTTAACCTATATACTTATTGCGTGTATTGATCGTCACCTTTTCACACAATATCACATTTTCTACATTTCTTCACATTTTTTATTTCGATCACTACATTTTACTCATTTTCTGTCACAACACATATACATTTTAAATAATTAAATAGATTAAATAAACCTCATGTGAAGAAAATATCTTAGGGAAATAAAATCCAAAACAACTCAAAGTTAACTTCCACGAATCTAACAACTCAGACGGAGGGGGGGGGATTTAGCAGTTCTATTGCTAGTAGGATTCTAAGATTGCTATCAGAATGTTTTTGATTCAGAGTGTCAATTCAGCACAGAAAAAAGTTATAAAAATAACATTTATGATGTTAGCATAACTAATATTTAAAATAATTATCATGGTATCATGCCTAATTAATTATAGTTAGGCATGTAATAATGAATTTAGGTTTTAACCCCACAAAATAAAATAATGATAATATCAGATAAAAAAAATTGAAGCACTGAAAATTATATTACAAGATTTGAAAATTTTAATAAATTTTTAAATACTTATTTAATTTTTTGATAAAAGCAGAGATAATTCTCCATAAATTCTTATTTTAAGATCTATTATTTATTACCATAGACGAATAATTCAGTCGATTTCATACGTCATAATTATTTGCATCTCAAACACAATCCACTATAGGAATTTATTGAATAACAAACAATTGTAACATATCGCGGAATAAATACTACAACTAGATAACTAAAAATTGCCAAATATGGGAAAAGAATATGGGTACAATTAGGCTAGTATCGGGCAATGATAAAAAGGCATAACTTATAGTATACGATCCTTAATACTTAATTATAATTTTCAAAAATTGATTAGTTAATTCACACAATCTCAAAATGAAGGGGGAAAACATTCTTTCCCATTTTTCTTGAAACAACTGATTTGTAGTTCTTTTATGACGACTTAAATGTTTGTATAAAACAAAGCCATTAAGAATGTGTGCTGATGATACATTATGTAAGAAAGAAAAATACTCCGAAAGAGATAGTTCATGAAGGAATGAAAACCAAATGAAAAAAAAACCTACGGATCAAAATGAAAGAGATTCACCTTTCTACAAAGCATATTAAAACTAGAAGCTTTATTTTGTAGATAATGATAAATCATGCTCTATTCTTTTTCTACATTATACAAATGAATTAAATTACTTATCATTTTTGACATTTTCTATGTTCAGCTATCATTATACTGGATAAATGTATAACATTTTAAAACTTATCAAAAATTAAGTAATTTGTAACCTGAAAAATATGAATTTAAGATTTTTTTTAAAAAACGCTCTATTATTTTGTTTTTAAGAGAGCTTTTGCTAAAATTTTCTCTGTTCAAAATGATAAAATTCAAACTGATAATTTTTAACAAAGTCTTTTTTCATGATAAATTCAAAATAAATTGGATCAGCAACTTAAATGCATTAGATTTGAAAGGGGAAAATATGCACGAGATTTGAAAAAAAATTCATTACTCTTCATTAATGATATTAAATCTGTTCATAATTCGAAGATTTATACAGATTCCACATGAAAATAAGAAGTATACATCTAATATTGGATTGCGCTTTCAAACTAGCAATAAAGACAAAAGAAAAAACTATACACAACTTTTCAAACACTCCAAAAAAAATTCATTTTTATAAAAATTCAGCTTTTGAAACAGAAATTTCAATTGAGAATTTACCGCTTCGTAAATGCGTTAAATATGCATGAATATCATCATTAAAAAAAGAGCTCTAAGTAAATAATTATCGTTTGTATAAAACAAATCCTTTATGTCAGAAGGCAAGGGAGATTTAAAATATTCTATACAGAGAGGACAGCACCTTACAAGAGGAATTTTACTTTATTCATTAAGCAGTCTCTTAGTCAATAATAAAACTACCATATTTTTGCTTATCCCATGTAAAATAGAACCTTACCACTAAATGCAATTGTGGTTTTTTACAAAAGAAAATTCATTTTGCTAAGAAAATGAATAATAAAAATACAATATATTTCATTTTAAATGCATGAAGTAACATATTATTTAATTATCCCTAATATATACTTCATTTTTTTAGTTGAGAAACACGTTATAGAACTGAAAAAGTGAACGGAAATTATCTAAAGTAATTAATTTTTTCCTAAGTGTTTAATAATATTTCAATTAAATATTGTTACGGCGGTAAGATATATTTATTTTACTCAATTGCCATTCTTCATAAAAATGCTTATGTATATATAAGTTAAAAAAAAACACAATTTCTACCGAACCTAGTATTATGAGCACTTTCTAAAATTTTTGAAAAAAAAATTCTTGTGAGATATTCTAATATATTTCCTAGAAATTACTTCATGTATAAATAAATCCAAATTCAAGTAAGAGAAATCTCGAAGTTTGTCACTTTTCAATATAAAACTAGATGGCAGCACGAAACAGAGAAAAACGCGTATATAGGTTACCCTATATGGTAACCCCCACATGGCAAACCAAGTTTAGCCTCAAGGTATCTTGCCTGTAAGCATATGAGACTATCAGAAATTTCCGTTGCTTTCACCATTCGCAGGGATATTTTAGTCAAAACTCGTTGCATGCAATTTTTAAATGGTGAACAAGAAACATGCAATAAATTTATGCATAAAATTAAAACTCTTATTATGTGTTTCAAAGGGTTTTTTGGGGGGGCAGTAAAATTATTTTTTGCATAATATCTCCATCTATATTACCGATCTTTAAACAATGCATTTTCCAAAATTAGTGTATTATTGAACTCAGTTTTTAATTTTTTTTAATTAAATAAGTATATTTATTATTTTTTTAAGTTGCCGGACAACAATAGAAAGGGGGAAAAATTAAATCTACAGTGATTTAATAGATTACAAATATTGTGTAAGATATTTCATGAAATGGCAACAGATTCTATCTTTGCTTGATATTCAAATAATAGTAATTTAACTTCTCATTCGCTTCAGTTAGAAAAAAAGAAACAGCTTTACTCACGGAAAAATGTTTCATGAACAATACTCAAAAGAAACAGAAGAGAGCTGTGCACTAAGGTCGTAAAGACCTGTAACAACAAATTCATTAGCTCTAGATCCATACAGTAATCAAAATGAAGAATCGAAGAAAATAATTCGAAAATGATACTCGAAAAAAAAAACACCTCTACAGCAAATAATATAAGTAAAAAAATCCGTTGTTGGAAGTGTAGAGTTATCTTAAAAAAGGAGTTGCAATCGTAACAAAAATTCATGAACCAGTTTACTGTTGGCTTGACATATAAAAGATTGTAGGTGAATTTTATAAAGTTTTTTTTTTTTCCTTGTCATGACCACTGTATAGAGAGAGTTAGCCAGCGAGCAAATTTAAAAGTGATTTGAAACAAAATGGTAAAAGGAAACTACAAAACATTTTAAACACAATCTTGAAATTTTAAAACGAATTCTGCCAGGGGTATTGGCCTTTGAGTCGTTCAGCCAACTGCGAAAAAAAAAGGACCACTGATTTGAAAGCGAATTCGAATGACCTAAAATTTAAACGATACTTCATTTTAATTTAGATAAGCAGTACGATGACACGGCCTTTGAAAATCAAATGAAAGCACAAAATTAAAGTAATCTGAAACTACAAGAAAAAAGAAAATATCAAGGCCGCCCAAAGTTGTGGGACAGTTGCCGACCCTGGATCCACCAAATACATCACGGGGAGGCAGACACTCATTCATCTCTTTACATCTTGCATTTTTTAATTCAATTAATTAATATTTTTGATAACCGTCCCCTGTAAAAGAAAGAATTCATTTGCAGAATCAGGCTTCCCGATACCTAATGAACCCTTCAAGTTCTAGTGCGGCTGGCTATAATCAGTGACAAACGATTCAAGTGCATGTTAAACGACGAATATTGGTCAGTGGTGGAGTCGGAAAATAAGTAGTGTCGGAACGCTCTAACCGAAGTGACAAAAATCGCACTGTTTTAAGGAGGTTTTTACAATTTGTTCATGTTTATTTCTCGTAAAAAAATAAATAAATAAAGCAATGTGAGAACGGTGTTCCAGTGAACTGTCTCTACAACACTCTTGATTATAGTGTGGCTACGAGGGATATGTATCCAAAATGCTTGTTCTGGGTCTATTCAACTTAGGCTCATTCCTGAGCTTAGAAGGATAAAATAATTTGCTATAGTAAGCAGATGAACACAATAGAAGGACAATTTTGAAAGAGGTCACACTTTATGTGAACAAATAGTGAACGATTCGGCATAACACATGGCGTTGCTAAACTAATTATTTTTTTTATCACTCTTCGTCTATTCATCTCCTTAAACATGGAGTTTAAAGGGATTTGGAGAACAGTAGCAACTAAATGATTATTCGGAATATTTGACCCCTTTAAAGAAGAGAGGGGGGAGGGAAGAGACTCTGTACCTGTTAGCGCTGTTGCCAACTTTAATATGTAACATGTAATATGTAAATTAAAGTAATAAACTTTCTTAGCCCACTATCAAATGGTAAAGTAATCAGTTAATCTTTCCGAGATTGTATATATGAAGAATTACCCAGTCATTGCACAAATTACGACCGGAATTTAAATAAAACATGGCGAAATATCCAAAAGAGCTTTGTAAGTAAAATCAGGACGTCTTCTAACGATTAGATGGGGAAAAATTGATCAGGAAAAGTAACATTTCAATCACTGAACAAATGAAGAAAAGACAGAGATATTAAAAATATATACGTATGTCTTTCTTGATTTTATCATTTTACTTATTTAAATGCGTGATTTTTTAATGAGATATTCAAAGTCATATTATCATCTGCATACATGACACAGCAACGAAGCATATGATATGATTCTAGAATGCTGATGTGTTTAGAAATGAACATCACATACTCTGCACTGATCGTTTTGATAAAGCCGATGTTACTGTGTCAATCTTTGACTAGCGGCAAATGAATGACAGAATTATTGATGGGGGAGGGCAAGAGATAAGATCCTATGGAGTAATTCTGGGGATGGAAAAATTTTAGTGTATTTAATATAATTATTAGTTTATTTTCCTTTTTGGACACAACAATGATGAGGGAGAGAAAAAATAACATAGTCCGGCTGCCATGAACCCTTGGTACTCAATTTTGAATGATGTTAAAATTTATAACTTTTAAGATAAAAAGAATAGCTCCCTGAGAAAACAGTAGCAGGGCTTTAACTATGAATTTTACAAATCTAGGTATTTTATCAGGCAGGCAAATTACTGTAACAAACAGAAAAACAAATATTTAGGAAAGGAATTCTTTTACAGTGAAAAAATCAACAATATCAGTTGGTAAAGTTAGGAATAAATGGATGAAAAATCAAGGCACAATTAATTCATTCTGAAGGATCATTGATGAATATTGTAAAGTTAATTAACTTGGTGGCAATAGGAAAGACAATAAAATAAAGTTCATTAACAAGTGTCTATTTTCAAATTTATCCATGAGAATAATTCAATTTTACATTTTAATTTACAGAATAAATAAGTTGATGTGAAGTTCTAAATTAACCCAAAGAATTTAAGAGCAAGGACACGAAGGAAAATAATAAGTCTGTTCGTACAAAGCGACGCAATCACCCTTTTTTTGGAATCTTCTCAAAAATTCACAATTAAAAAAATCTTATGGGATAAATCTTATTAACTTTTTTTGATTTTGTACAGACTATTCCAAGAAGCCGTTTAAGAGCAACATAATTTATGTAAACTTTATTGTGGAATAATGGCTTCTAATGAACCTGGTTGGCATCTCGTATGTTAAGCTTTGAAAGAACTATTTATTTCTGAAGTGCTCCTTCACTTTCTCATCTTATATTCAAAGGAGTTTGATATTTGAATGGGGAGTGAAAGACGTAAACAGATCAATAGCAGGGTCTCAGCATTATTTGTGCGGGTGCGGTTGAGTAAGTATTCACTGCCAGAAACTAAGCCAAGAATATGTCAGAAGCATAATGCTAGCCGAAAGAAAAATAGTCCGCACATAAATATCATCCGAGAATACGTATTGCCGGAGCTCTTATTTACAGATAGAGACTTGGCACGAAACCGAAATTTGCGGCTAACAAAGGCGATTTATTTTTGGATCTCGATTGATGGACAGAATTCTCCTACTTTGTTGTCCAACGTTCCCATTGTTTCGCTCCAGTCAAAATAAGTTGATCTGCTTGAAGGTACAAAGGCCTCTGCAACCTCGGAGGAACAGTGGAATTTTCTTCTGCATGTTAGAGCTTCTTATGAAAATCAAATTTAAAATGATTGCAAGTGACTAATATACAGGGTGAACATAAATTATCGAACCCATTTCAAAAATTAATGTAAAAAAACTAATAATGTTAGAGCTGCGTTTTTTTTATAAATGAGAGAGCAAATAAAAAAGTTCTTTTTTTTTTAGATAGATGGCGTACCATTACAGCGTTCTAAATTTGGTGCAGGGAGAGATTTCCATACGCAGTGACGACTGATCAGCAGAAGCCGATACGCGTTTTCTGGTTTCCTTCTTTAGTTTTTCTTGAATATCTCGAAAATTATTCAGCTTTCGAATAACAATTGATTTAACAAATTAAAGATCGTAAAATTCCCTGCAAATACATGCTTTTATTTTTATTCTAGCTGTAATAGTTTCGCAGATAAAGGGTCTAAAAAAGGGGAGATTACAATAATTTAGGACCACCTACACCACCGTAACGGCGCGTTACCTATCTAGAAGAAAAAAACTTTTTAAAATGTGCTCTCATTTTTAAAAAAAATTAGTAGTTGTAACATTATTAGTTAATTTATGACCAGCCTGTATATTACATCATAATGCAGTAATAACATACTGTAATAATATCACGACAAGATTTTATTAATTCGTTCATAAAATTTTAATAAATTTATCATTCACAAATCAATTTTTTACTATAAAATATAAATTTTTCTGAAGTGGAAAAGCTTTAGTGACGCATTTTTAAATTTCACCGATGTCCAAATGAATGTGATAATATGATTTAGTGATATGCTAATAAAAATTAACCTCCATTAATCGCAATATCTAATAGATACGCAAGTCAAATAAGCCATTTTCAGCAGTTTTATCCTACATTTAACGTATTACAATTTGAATTTTTCTTTTAGAATACGCATTTATACTCTCATTCGGAATAATTATTGAAACCGGAAAAAACATAAAATAACATAGAGATTGTGAAACATACCGACAATTTAAGGATAAAAATAATCGTGATTAAGGAAGTTTAAATGAAAAAATTAAAGAAAAAGCCAAAATTCCAGTATCATCACCGATTCTCACTGATAAAAAATGGTTAAAAAATGAGCTCAATATCCACTTTTCCAATGACCACCTAACAGTAATACCATGCACCACCATGAAATTTACTGAGAGATGAAAAGAATCTTCTTTCAGATATCAAACTCTGCATTTATTAAAAATCAAAAAATTCTCAAACTCCTAAATTTTTTAAATGACACCATAAATTCGTCATTATTAAGTAGTTTTGATTTATCTTTATGTAAAAAACAAATATTTTTCATTTTTAGTACTTTTTAAATTGACAAGGAAAATGTTTGCATAATTCAAGAAGTTTACGCGAACTTTATCTAAAACAGAAAGAGTTTTAGATGTTAATGTTCGAAGAAAAAGCTCCATAATCTGAAACATGATTAAAATATCCTAGTCGAGAGATATTTAAATGTCTTACGAAATATGACGAAATTTACAAAAAAAATGAACAATTTACACAGTTGCTCCTCTCTCTCTACATTGTATCTGATCTATGAAATCCCAAAAAATATTAATCAGTTCATTATCACAGAGGCTTACAGCAACCATTGTTTACGGAAAAATATTTACAACTAGTCCATCTGCGACTATCAGTACGGATATAAAAATGAATTACATATTACAAATTTTTATTGTTTGATTTATAAGACAATGGCCGTTCTTCTTTCGTTTCACCTGTGGCTCAGTAAAAATTCCGTATGTTTTTTATACTTCATTCTACTCTTCAAAAAAAAGGGTTTGGATGTCATTTGATTCATAGTAAAAATAGCGTGCAATTGGAAATTTCTGTTTATCTTTAGGAGCGAAACTTGCCAGGGAAGGAACATTTGCCCCAAGGGGTGCTAAACCAAAGCTTCTTCAAACCAGATAGTAGCCAAACAGGTGTAAATTGCGTAAAAGTTCTTTTGAGGAATGATGGGAGGGGTTATAGAGGGAGAGAGAAGCGTGACGAATCTCAACCGCGAAAGCTGGACAACCTATGCAATAGTTCCCACTCATTGCTGAAGGAACTTTCTACAGCCTTTAAGACATTGAATGCCCTATTTTTCGGACCAGGACATGTTCATTGTAACCATTGCAATATTTTATAATTTCATCAATTCCATGATTATGTAATTGCGAAAGGCAATGTTCCATGTTTTTTTATACACATGTTTTATTAACTTCCAAATAAAATTAGCAGTGAGTGGTCAATTAAACTTGTGCGATCAGTAAACTTCTGTTAATCAATCTGTTGCTATAATATATGAAAGGAGAGATTATGTGGAATGCCTATAAAGTGCTAGGAATGTCGAAAATGGAATATCAGAGCCAACTATGAACTGACATTTCCCAATTATTCTCAACGATATTATAAGAAAAATCGTTCATTTCTAATAGTGACGGACTACTTGACCTTTCCAGACATTTACATTGACTGTCAAAGTTGATCATACAAAGTAAAAGAAATATATTTTAATAGAAACAAAATCAAAATGTAGTATTTGATACGACCTTTGTGCCTCCCCCGCAATACTAAACTTACCGAATTTTCGCTAACTATGATAGGAGAATGGCTTTTTATAGCTGATCGAGGTACGTTTAAAGTTTTATTTAGTATCCCTTTTTTTAAGGTTATCGTGGCACTCTTACTAAATAATACTTTTATTTTAAAAATATTGCATCCAGTACCCACGCAAAATGCAGTATTTTAAAATAATGCAAACAGTCTTTGCTTTTCCACAAAAAGTGACAGGTTATAAGCTTCACTAAGATTTCATTGTACGATGCACGCTTTTTATTCATGTCGATAGGATAGCATTGCCACTGACTTAGAGGTGATATACGCCAGTGGTAGCGACTCGGCGGAGGGGAGGCAGTCGCCCCCTACTCTTTACTTGAAAATTGAATTTTTATTTCACATTAGCTGCCTAAAGCTAAGAATTATTAAAAAGCAATAGTGTCCCAGAATGCTAGCTAAGTTTGTAGCTAAATTTTAAATGTTGTTGTCTACCCTTTTAATCCCGGGTCTTTCAGTTGTCTATTAATTTTTTGCCCCCCCCCTACTTTTTGAACCCATCCACCGCCACTGATATACGCAATCCACTTGTCTCCAAACGGGGCAACCATCGAAGATTTTTTGTGATACAGCTTTGAGTAAAATAGCATAGCATTGTCAATAACTAATTTTGTATACACCTACAGTCTAAAATGCCACTGAATTTAATACTACATTATTTTTTTGATATTATCAACACTTTTAAGCTAAACTGGTGCTATGTATATCGCTAATAAAAAATATTTCTCGTATTTACTTACCAAACTGACTTCTCATCCATGGATATAGGGTACTACCAGCATTACCAGGCTGCACTTGGTTAACATTCTGTGGAGTAGGCGGTTGTTGCTGAACATGGTTAGGCGGATACATCTGCTGCGGAGAATGCACGGGACTTTGACAGTGTTGCGGATGCATATTGTTAGCAGCGCAATCGGGATTCACAGGCCTGTGGACTCCGTTGGGGTCTTGCACCATCGCCTGAGGATTCTGCTGCTGTTGCTGCTGAAGCTTACAGCTGGCGAACTGTTGGGGTACCATGTTTTGGGGCTCTGTCGGCGACCCCCTGCAGTTCTGTTGCACCCCATCTTGTGGTACATACGCGTTGGGATGCGTCAAGGGCGTATGCTGGGGCGTTTGATGTGCCGGCTGGGGCATGTTGCCCTGAGATTGACTGCACTGTGAATAGTAATGCCCTGGCGGACTTTGGGAATCATCAGAGTGGGCAGTGATGGGGCGTATCTCGAGTCTATCGTAAGGTGGAAAGCGAGGGTATGTTTGCCCCTGCACCGGTGAAGTGGCGTACTGGGGCTGTAGGTACTGGCGTTGGTCACAAGAGTCCCCATTTTGAATTGACGGTGGGTTGTAATGCTGCTGTGGGTCGTTACCTCCATTGCGAATGTCTGTCAGGTAAGGACCAGGTGTGTTGTAGTACGATGTCATGCTACAAAATGAAGAGTTAAACTATCAGTCACAAATCTCAGGTAATGATGATGAAACTGGTGTGCTTACAACACTTGATGACGTCGTTACGTGTTCACTAAGTTATCACAGTAAAGCCGCTTGGGAATGATGACTAGAAACATCTGATCCACGGCATCTGCAAAAGAAACATTAGATTTTTAAAAATTAATAATTAAATATTCAATTAATGTAGTTATAGACTATTCTAATTAAAGCAGAAAATGGTTTTAAAAAATAAAATACCTTTTAATATTCTTTTCGTGTAGTATGAAAAGTCAGTGTCATATAAATGTTTATACATATTAAATAATTAAGAAAGATACATTTGTAACAGCAATTACTAGAAGTTTAATATTATAAAAAATTATTTTGTATTTGAGTATTTGATAAATATTTATACCACTCGTCTTAGCATGATTTAATATTGTGCGATTTTTACGGATGAAAAAGTTAATGAAGCGGGGGAAAAAGCTACAGAGCCAACAAAAAAAAAGTAAATGTAGAAATATTATTCCAAAAGCTAAAACACGGCAAAGCAATGAATGGGATTTAATCATTTTTTCAAAGAAATGCAAAGGCGTAGCGAGGGTAAGTGGCGCCCGGGTCATTATGGAATCCACCTCCCCCGCTTCATCATCAGCGACTTAGTTTGTGTAAACAACGCTCGGGGCATGATATTCCCCCCTCATCATATTTAAGCTTAAAAAGCGATATAAACACATTAATATTTTGTCACTATGGCCAGTAGCGTAGCGAGGGTAAGTGACGCCCTGAAAATAACTTGATTTTTTTTTATCACAGTCGTTATCATTGGTTAATAAACAAGCGTAACTAGTGCCATTTATAATACTTGTTTTAATTAAATCATTCCCTCTTTGGCATCTTATAACACACTACCTAATGATTTTTTTATTTTACACAGTTCTTAAAAAAAGTCTTTGAAATTTGAGGTAGTAAAAGAAAAAAAAAATATCAGCATAACTATTTTTACAGCAAGAAATAAAAAAACTTCTTCTCGAAAAGAGCAATTATTGCATTGTTACTCAAAACGCCAATGAACAGTAGTTATAAGACATTTTCTTCACATCAGGATTAGCAATTCAGAGGTAGAATATTCTAAGCAAAAACGAAAGAAAAAAAGGAAAAAAAGAGCAAGTCCAAAATAAAAATACTGATGGATAAACTTCTATCAGTTGACGCAAAAGGTGGCAAGCGTTTGGGTGGGAAGAGGTTGCAAGTTGCAATGTTTCCAAAATTATTGCAGATTCGGAAAATATATATTACTGCAATATGAAATGAATACATATATTATGAAATCCGTATATTTTTTAAAAATCAGAATGTCTTAATTAGAAATCTCGTTTGTAGAAAGTAATTGAAATTTTCTATCACATATTCAAAAACTAGGTGATATGATGATGTATTACTAATAAAACACAATTAAAAGATGTAATTGGGCCAGTTAAGGTTGGAATCAAAAATGCATCGTGTAGGAGTAAAAATTGTCATGTTGTAACAGCTCCGTGTAAGCCAACTTGTAGTTGAATGTTAGTGGCCATGTTTACCATGTGAATGTAGCCATGTAAATTTTTCCAAGATTTACGAAGAAAAAAATTATAAACTTATCATATAATTTTCAAAATTTAGTAGATCAATCAGATAGTTGGCCTTTTTCAAAAACAGTCTTCATTTATTAAGCTATAAAGGCTCTCGAAACTATAATGTGTTTGACACATTTTGAATTTTTAACCATTTATTTATTCACCATTTAGTCATTTTATTTTATTTCTAATGCCTCTCGCAAAGGAGACATTGAAATAAGTCTTTTGAGAAAAGACCTCACACACTTTTACAGATGTCACTCGCAGAAGAACTCGGCTTTGTTTTCTGATTTACAACTCTGAAAAACTTTTAAAAAGCCGATTTGCTTCTGGACACACTCTTTGTATTTGGAAAAAGGGATTCCTTATCTTCTTCTCTAACAACACTATGATTTCATGGGAGGGACACTGGACCCTGGGAGATGCTACAAATCAAAAGAAATGCCGTAACTGTCGTTTCCCCTCACTGACCAGCGGGCATCGTCCATGGGACGTGGGAAGTTAGGTAATAATCATCTTTGTCCAAAGTGAAAAGTGACCCACCACGAAGATCTACAAAAGTCACCAACCCTACCCCCTGAGGGCATTACAGGAACTGGTCATGTTTTACAATCACTTTGAGTAAAGTTAACACCATTCAGTCCTTGTCGTTGTGTCCTATGGTGGGATGTCTGTTTTGGTGCGAGATGCAGTGCCGCAAAGTATGGCAATTTATTGGTGATTTCTGGATTACGACATTTTACAAGATGATTACACTTTTTGGATAACAAAATCAACTGATTTTTTTATGAATGTTTTACAACAGCGGTGTTTTTCATGTGTGCTTATGAAGTGAAATGTGATTTTCTGTGATGCCTATAAGGATAAAAAAAATTTGCACAATGTAAAATTTGGATTATTCTAGGAATTGCGTAATGAAAAAAAGTAAGTCTTTATTTCTTTCATTTTTTGCCTAGATCAGACACCGGGAAGAACATAAAAATATGTAGATATTTTAAGTAATCTATTGAATTTAGTATTTCATGTGCATAAAACTAAGGGGAAAAAACTATTTTCTTGATTTGATGAATGATTATTTTCTTCTTTATTGGATAAAAAGTATGGAATTAATATGATTCTTTCTGGCATAAAATTTATAAAATAATTATACTATAAAATTAAAGGAATCTCTGAGAATAATGTTAAGATTCACAAAATAATTTTGATAATTTTCTGGTGTTTTAACCCTTTCTACGGCCGTTTGAATATACTTTCCACCAAATTCATCAATTTTTTAATGCATTTTTTAAGGTTGGTGTAAGTTCTCGCCAAATTTTTCGACCGAACAAAAACCTGGATGTTCCAATTTCTTATCTCAAAGCATAACGAAGTGTCTTGGCTTAGTAACTAATTATTAATTAATACAATTAATTAAAAAATAATGTCATGCAATAAGCTAAATGGATTTCTTTTCTTAAATTAATCTCAATACCAAAGTTATTTTATTATACCACTACTAGAAAAAAAATGGCCTTATAAAGGTTTAATAAATCAATACGGAGTTTTTTTTTTTAATATTAACGAAGGAATTTCTAATGAAGCTCCTATGTTTCAAAACATTACAATTAAATACAGATATACAATTTGGAATGAACCAACTCTTTTGGATACATCATTGTAATCTAAGCAATTTACTATACAAGAAATGAACGAACTCGATCTCGTTGTAAAACAGATTTCTTCGTTAATTTTAGAAATGCAGCCTTAGATTTCTTTTATCATTTTTCACAAAGCAGGTAGCGCTCAAAATGTGTACTGTGGATATAATTTCTTACTGCATAAATGCGTTCATTGTGAGCTGAGGGAAAGAGCTTTGTCAGATTACTGTAAAAATAGCTTAAAAGTACAGTATTCAAAAATCAAGCTAATTTAATTCTGTGCTTTCATTTGATTTATAAGAGCTGTATACTTAGGGTTACCATAATTTTTTTCATTGAATCCGGACACGGCGGGGGGAGGGGGTTGAAGGGTATAAATATATTATTAAATTATATAGTTATTAATATATAATTAATAATATATCATTTTTATATATTAATAACTAATAATTAATTACTGATTAATAATAATTAATTATCAATTAATTATATAATTAATTATTACTTATTAATATGTAACTAATTAAGGTTTAAAAATGCAGCATAAAATTATATTAACTGTCTACCAACGACCCTTTTTCATAATACTAGAACAGAGTTTGAGGAAGTGAAAAAAAGTTAAGATTTCAGAATACAAAGAAGATACAGTTTTTATTTATGAATGGTAAATCAAAATTACCATAAAAAAAGAATAATCTGTATTTTTTAGTTTTTTCTTTTACTTGGTTTTAATATTTAGTTTAATCTTTACCTAAGTATTTTATCCCTAAGTATTTTTAAAAAATATATATTTAAATGAGGAAATGCGTTTCCTTGTTTGATGAATTTTTATAAAGCATTATTATTGAGACTAATTATATACGCAATCACAGAAATTATGGCCTAGGCTAGGGGTACACAATCTTTCAAGCCTCGTGGGGAACACTGAAATCCTACACAGTATTTTAGTTTGTAATCGATTCAGAAATAATTGCAACATATTAATATATACTTTCAAAAATTAAGATTATATTTAGTTTAGCATTTAAGTGTATATAGTGTGCAAGATTTTAAAAACCACGATAGGCGTTTTTTCAACGCAGCTAATTGAAATAAGTTTATGCTTTTATTTTCAATCTACTATCAAATAAAATAATTAAAAAGAAGGCCCCAGATTTTTGCAGTAATTTAAAAATTTAGTTATTATTTTAAGTTAGCTCAACAGGGATAATATTAAAGTAATTACGTTAAGATATGAATCAACGGAAGGAAAACAGCAAAATTTCAAAGTACTAATTTGTAATCACCCCAAAGACCTTGTTAAAATAAATTCTGGTCAATCTTAAATTCCTGCTCAATCGCACTACAATGAATGAAATAAATACAAAATGTAATTGTCAAATGTGTGGGACCAAAAGAATATATTCCTCAGAAAAGAAATGGGAATAGCTTTCTGAAATATCGTTTCTTGCTTTAAACCTCGTCCAATTAGATTATTTTACGTTTACGGATTGCAGCTGAACAGAGATCAAATTTCTTTTTTCTTCTGTTGGAGGAGCGATTGGAAGCACAAATTAACGGCCTGTCTACTCCCTCCCCGATAAGGTAATCCTTCAGCAGAATATTCGGCTTTTTTTTTTTTTTTTTTTTTTCATGCTGGACGACGTCTGTAGAACAGGAAATAACACTTTTGAAGTACCTGTGATGCATAGCATCATAATTAGGAAAGTTTAACAATTTGTTGCTTTTAAAGTTGTTGAACGCCGGGCTCCAGTAGTAAAGAGCCTTCCTTCAGACATGCTTCCATTTTTTTTTTTATTGCATGACCCCGAAAATTTTCCCTACACCCACGATGGGATAATATATTCAGCAGGGTCCTTCCAAGTGTGTGAATGAAATGTTATTGCTGTGTAATGGGATGCCAAGACTGACCATCGGAGGGTTCTACGATAAGGCTTTTGAACTATCCTCTAGGAATAACATTTTCTTTCTACCGTTTCTCTTTCTGTAAATCGACAATAGTATTGTAGAAGGGAGGTTGCACCAATTGCGTAAATTATAGATTTTCTTTCGTTGGCAGAATGACGTCAGCTTTTTCGAATATAATAGATCTTCCCTAATACAACCAAATTTCTCTCTCGCCACATTCGTTGTCGTAAATCTGGGAATCTTGAGAATCTGGACGTATGGCAACCCTATGCATATCCGAACATATTCAAATCATTCGAAGTAGCGTATAGATTTCAGAACATTATTTTTAGGATTTTTTTTATATATTTTCAAATCCGTTTTCAGATCAGTGCGATCCAATTTGTTTTGTAATTTGTATTCTTGTCTTGCAAAGTGTTCAAATGACTCTCAAATCAACATCCCTGGTAAACCTTTTATTAGAGTATTTAGATTGTGTTAAAAAGTTTTATATTATTTTACTTCTTTATTTTTTTACCTTTTTGTTTAAAATTGCTTTTAGATCTTTTTTTTTTTAATACGCGAAATAATAAAAACCATATCTAATAACCGCTTAAGGACATAACACGAGTTAACTCGTTCCGAGTTCCGTAGGTTTGCAAGGCGGTATAGTGACTTTTCCGTACATATACGTTTCCGTACAAGTCATAAAACTGTCCATTAACGCTCTTTTGACAGACGTTTTTGCAACTGATAAGAACACGTTTCTGCAGTGGTTGCAACACTTTAAACATTATCTTCAGTCGTGACATTTGGCGAAATTTGACATTCGAAAATTATGGGATGATATTTCTTCTCGTACATAATACTAGCAGAATGCAAGGCGTTGTTCTGTCTTTTTAGCATCAAAATTTTACGGGTGACTAGAAACGTAACTATGTTATATAAAAACATGCTATTTATATAGGACGGAAAAATATAAATTTAATGGAAATTAAAATTTATGCGAAAATGTTTTAGGTTTTTCAACGTCTTTTTTTTTTAAATAAAGATGTTGATAAAAGTATTTTTTTAAGAAATATTTTAATATTAAGTATATTTGTATAATATTGTAGACGAAGTAAATATTGAACGAAAGAAATTATTTTTTTTGTTTGAATTATTATTGGTGAAAATACTAAATAAAATGTCTTGAAAAAGAAACTATATTTCCCCAAAACAATATCAAGACAATTATTTTAAGAAAATCATTTAAGTAAGATGCCAAAATTTTTCCAAATGTTGAATTTTGAAAACAATAAGTTTTTCTTTTTCTCATTTTGTCTTACTCGATATGTTCAAAAGAAAAGAAACCCGAATTATAACAACTGCGACTTATTAAATGGTAGAAAATGAGTGACAAGTGAGAGAAACATAAATATTTCACGCAATTGATCAGTTGCTGCAATGAAAATCTGTGGGAGATATTAGATAAGTTAAAGCTTAATCTTATTCTAGATGCATCATTGAATGGTAAACGAAATATATTGCTGGAAGTAAAGGTAAAAACCAAAAATTTTAATGAATTAAAAAAATATGTAAAATAATTCATTCAGTTCGAGGAAGTGAAAGAAGTTAAGGCTTCAGAATGCAAAGTAAATACTATTTTTATTTATGCTCGATAAATCAAAATTACAATAATTAAAAATAGAATAAACTGCATTTTTTTAGTTTTTTTTTTACTTTGTTTTAGTATTTAGTTTGATTTTTAAGTATTTTATTCTTGATTATTTTAAATAACATATTTTATATTTAATAATATTTTAAAATGCCTCTCTGTGGTGCATCTTCCCTCCTTTCAGAGTATATCTGTGTGAAAATTGATAGCTCTAAGTTTGACAATCTGACATGTAGAGCGCCAATAAACACACTAATAGAGATGTTAGCGCTTACAGCTTTCCAAAAATTATATGAGTTTATAATTAAATTCTAGTTAATTTATAGACGAAATGAATGTTATTAAAATGATGGTCTAACCAGTGGGTCGCCAAAAGCGGCTAATATTATATAAAAATATAAATAACTAATATTAAAAAGCATATTTTTTATGAAAAATATGAAGGTTTTATTTTTTGTTTTAATCTTTTATTCACATTCACTTACATGATTTTAAATGATTTAGTTTTTCCTTTGTATTTTCATAAAAATTTAGGAGAAAACTATATAAATTAAGAATTTCTATACCTTTAGACTGTCCGATCGTATTTCATTAATATGTTAAATAATTTATATAAGTTCTCTCAGGAATATTTAAGAGACTTTTAAACATCTATCTTTTATGAAGTCCAGAGAAACTTTCTCTTTTTTGGGTCCGCTCGCCAAACATACTTGCTAAGAGATAGAATTCTAGCAAACCTACACTAACCCCTCTTGTGGGATGACCTACAGAAAATTTATTGCGCCTTAATGAGTTGTACGGAAACGTAACGTACGCAAATGTCATACAATCTGCAAGGCAATTCAAAATAAGACGGTCATTAAGCGGTTAAAGGTGATCCGCAACTAGCCATTTTAGTTAGAGAGATTTATTATAGAGATTAAATTGATATCAATAAAAAATATCTGGTTTTGGAAGTTAGGAAAGGAAAGGTGGACAAAAACTTACACTTCTACAGAGTTTACGTAGCAACCAAAGTTTAATAAAATTTTACACTGTAGTAAAATAACGTTGGAATTGAAATGTTGACAATGATAAGTTTTCGTCAAAATATGGAGCATAATATATGCGATTCCCTTATCCCCCACGCTGGATAACTATATTTTAATATTCAAATGGCAGGAAATCTAGATTTATGCTAGGAAAATGCACATGTCATTCACATGATTTTCACTTAAATTCAGCTGAAGACTATAAGGACAAATCTGTAGAGTTCAGGGTATAGCTTCAATGTCTGATGTTAGTTTAGGAAAGAAATTTACATAATTTGCCGAATTTCGACACCAAAAATTCGCTCGAAATAAAATGCTTTCACACATTACCATTTTTGGTGATAAGAAAAAATATTTTGCTATTTTTTCTCCCCCTATCAAGAAATAATTTGCAAAATTCGTTATGTGTGCATGCGGTATTTTGGAAAATTTATGAAATATAAGATATATCTTAAAAAGTCTGATAAATATACTATAAGAACACAAAAATATCTAAATATTATAGAGTGAAGTTAATAAGACCGTTTAATATTTTCTCATTTGCTAAATAGTTGTCTATCAGAAAGAAAAGCATTTTCCTTTTCTGAAATTAGCAATAAGTTAGAAATGACATCTACTTCTTAAATTGATTTCATTTTTCTCGCTGTCATGTATTAATTATACTGTAACCAAGCCTAAGTTACATCAAAATGAAAAATATTTTTTTCAGATGAAACGCTTTTCAAAATATCCTTTAAATTCAAAGTAATACTCTCAAATATTTATCGAGAAGGGTTTTAAGAAGTGTCAACTATCTGTTCAAGTGTAAATTTTGTTATTCTTTTAAATTCTTAAAGTAGGTTTTAGAATACCCACAATGCACCTCAGCACCAAAAACTCGTCTTAAAACTTGGATAGTTTTATTTTTAAACATAGGGAGACTTCAAAAATAGGACCTCTGAAAGCTATTTTCGCCAGAAATTAAAAAGACTGATGCAAATCAGGCAGCATGCGATGACAGCAATTACTTGAAACTAACACAGACATCACTCTTCAGAATCGAAGTCAACAAGGATGGCCTGCTTATCTTGGAGAGTTGGCTGGCAATTCATCAATGTTCTTGGAAGCGGTGCCCTCCTGGGAGAGACGATCCCTCATTAGCCGAAGGCTACGAAGCTATCCATTCAGCAGAGTCGCCTGCTTGACTCTTTGTCCAGTCTGCTGTCAGCCTCGGGTCAAGGGAGTTTTCCTTATCTGGAGGTAAAGGTTTCCAAGGGTCTCCTCAATGAGAATTGCCACAACAACCCAATAAGGTTGTATTCAGAGAAAAGAAACTTTTTCTTTGAAAAGCTTTTCTTTAAACAGGGCCGTAGGTTAATGCGCAATTCTTTGATCGAGAACTAAAGAACTGGTGTATGAACAATCAAAATTTGGCAAATTTGACGCACGATCAACCCTTTTTCTTCGGAAACCAGAAATCGTAGTCGTTCAGGTAAAACTCACCAAGTCCAAAACTACATTTTTGAGATGTGATCAGCTTAAACTTGATTATTTTTTAGTCGTTATGATAAATAGTAACGGTTGATTTACTGGTGCTTAGATAATAGGTTTCGATCATGAATTGCGAATTCTAATTAACTGTAGTGGTCCGTCAAAATCCCTGAAGACCTACTGACTTCTGTCTGATCGACGACGAAATATTCATTACAAGTTCAAGGCATCTAAAACATTTTTTTTTTTTTCATTTTACGATTTATAAAAAAAAATTAAAAAAGCTTTTGGAAGATACTTTGACTCAGAAAGAAAATATTAAAAATCAAAGACAAAACTAATTTCAAAATTAAAGTAATTTTCATACGAAGATTTACTGATTTATTTCAGAACAAAGAGTCAAATCTGATGTGACTCTTTACCCTCGAAAAAAATTATCATTCTTGTAACTGATGCAGAAGATAACAGAGAATATTATTACAAACTTTTTCAGGGAGATCAATACATGCCTTTTAATATTGTCGCAATTACTGTATATGGCAATCTAAAACATTTTGCAAATACTTTTCAAAGAAATTATATGCCAACGCTATTATGCACAGAAACGTTATTATGAGTAAACGTGATTTAATTTTAAAGTTCTTTTTTCGTTTTACTACTACTTTCTCGGCTCTTGACATGATCACGTGCTAATGTAATTCGAAGAAACTGTCTAGATGCTCGCGATTCGGTTAAATGCAAGAACCTCTATTTTGTAAAATATCGATTCAGTTTAAACATAAAAAAAACTTTATTATTTTTTTTTTCATTTCTTATTCGTTTGTCTGTCGTCATCATGAAAACACCAAGCAGCTGCATTGCGCTACTTTGTATTCTCGGAACTTTATTTATGAATGAAGTAAAATTCTTTGTACTGGTCTCAAGATTACAACTCATAAATGAAGAAAAATAATTGATCGTGATAAAAAAAAAAGAAATGCAAGGCAGAATAAGAAAGAAAGACGTTACGATAATCATTCTTCTCTTGAACTTTTCACTGATAAAGGTGTGACTGACTAACCAAAGGAACAAAAAGCACTTGCATGAATGGAAGAAAATAAATGAACGAAGAAAAAAAAAAGATTCCCTGAAACAGGTTTATTACACATTCATAGCAAATTTTCACTGCGTGAAACCTGTTTACCGTATAATCATCGTTTCTGCAGTGCCATAATTTTAACTGATCGTGCTTCAGCTTGAAAAAATGTTGATAAACTGACAATAAAAAAGCTTAAGGCAGAGAACTTCTAAACTTGAGCAATTTTTTCAACCTAAAACTTATTATTGTATTAAATATCAAGCTATATATATTTAAAATCTTTTATAAGTAAAACTACATAATTCTCAAATCACAAGCCATCTTCAGTATTTAGCCTATATTCCATTGGTATCTTTTCGGAAATTAATAATAAAAAGGTATTTTGATATAAAACTGTTATACGAATATAAACTATTTGAAGATTTGTTCGAATATATCTGTATATTCCTTTTGATGTCTTCCTAGAAAGCCGAAAATCTTGGTAAACGTTTTGTGCTACAATTATTAGAAAAACTCACAATATAGCTTAACTCCAATTAAAACTTTTGGCAGAAGTTCCTTTCCATCGGTTTTAGTAGAGCTTAGAAAGTCCGATATATTTACATAAAAAATAAAAATCGAAATTAAATTTCAAAAAAGAAAAGAAAGAAACTGGATTATAAAACTTGAATGTGAAATATAAAACACCAAACTTCATTGAACTTCAGCACGCAGAAACACTTATTTTTATTCTGCGACCATCTGATAAATCTTTCTTTGAAAATAAATTTAAAGATGAACTACAAGTCAAAATTTCTGCAACCCTTATCAAAACCAACCCGAGAATGGAAATATCCCGCACCTTGGTGTAAGAATAAGATCAAAATAAACATTTACTACAAATATTTAAAAAATAAATTGAGAAACAGAGTTACAACTGATTTTAAAAAGAAAAAACTTAATTTACATCTTCGTACACTTAATATAAATCGAAGTGGAGTTTTTCACAAGCTTTTTTATTAGCACGAGCTAAATTAAGTGAATGCTTGAATGATATATTCACTATGATATTTAATTTGAAATTACTCATAGATAGATACTAGGAATTCAGATATCCCGATAATCTGGATGGGATCTAAGTTTGGCTTGTTGACGCTTACGTCACTTATTACGTTTCCGATCACATTACTCAGTCGTTTTTTGTTAAGCTATGACTCGGTAAAGAAAACCAGGGAAGGCCTTTCTGAGAACACAGAAAAGATGTAACATTTGAACGAACCCGCGCCTGGAGAAATCCCCTCCCCCATCTCGAAATAAATCGGTAAAAAAGTTCCACGTGGTCCCATGAAGAATGTGGGAAGTGCGTGCTGCCGACGTGGCGGGCCCATTTACCAAATTTACGATCAATTATAACTGTCTGGGTGTTTCATGCGGGCAGTCAAAACAAACTTCCACGTCGTAAAAGAAGATTTAAACAGCCGCTAACAACTCCGGAATGGAGTTGTTTCGATCACACCGAGCGCAGGATTTTCCAGTGCGCAGCTGTCCGTAAAGCAATGGGATGAGATTATTAGTTTTTCCCCCCAGCTTCTTATTCTAAAAGAAAAGGTTTAAATTTATACAGTGGACACCTAGGATGTAAAACATCAACGTCTAGATAAAGCTGAAATTTTTCCAGAAAGCGATTCCGGGTGAAAATGAATACATTTTCAGTGTCTCTATATTGAAATATTGTTTTTGGACGAAATAAACAAATGAAACCACTTACGTGAAAATAAGTATTATGCTTATAAGTATATTATATTCAAAAATTATGCTGAAGTACAGTTCTTGGTTCTCTTGATAACACATCTTTTTAACTTTTGTTAAGAAGGTGTGTGTGTGTGGGGGGGGGTTTACTGGGTTCTATTTAAACTGTGATTCGCGAACGGTCAGGTGGCTTATTTCATCCAGATTCTTCAGCAAAGAAAAACAGTATAAGAAAATCATTTTGACTCCAAAAACTACCAGAATTTACCGAATATCTATTTTATACAATCGCAAAAACCGAATATTTATTTTATACAAATCGAAGAGAACACTTTCGCTGGCTATTTTTGAATTTAATGGGTGGAGAAGGATTTCCATCCAGTGGTAACTGTGTTCCGGATTTTTTCAACTAACTTAAACTATTTATCATAACGATTCAAAATTAATAAAGTTTAAATTGATCACATCTCGAAACATAATTTTGCATTTACTGACTTCTGTCTGAACGGAAATGATATTAAGTTCAAGGGAGAAGTCAAACTTATTGTCTAACCAAAACTGTCTAAATTGTCCAGCCTGTTTGATAAAATATGCATGTGTATCACATTAACATTCTGGATTATTTAAAACGTTGTCGTTGTTGCACTTATTCCAGTTTTTAAGATTTTTGAAATGGCGTCGCAATCATCTATGTTTGCAAATTTAAAGGGATTAGACAAGACACGAAAATGGCTTAAGGAGTTATGCTGTAGTAAATGTTGCATTACAATTAAGCAACTTGGTACTTGCATGCAACAATGTGGTAAGCGTTTTTAAAACAATAATAGAAATGAAATAGAAATTAAAAGAATATTACTTTCTTCCCACATAAATTTTCAGTCGGCACAAGGAAAGATAAGAATGTTTTCCTTTCCTCCTTCCTTCGCCATGTTACCCCACCAGTCTAGTTCCATGTAACGAAATTCAATACCTACGTATCCATCTCCAAATGTGACTCTCCCCTCCAGCTTTTCCACTCCTCTCTCTTCGCTGGCTATTCAAATAGATCTCACAAAGTGCTTCTTTGTAGAGACGGAAGTCAGGGATACTAACAAAAACATACGCGATCTTCTGCAGATTTCCATGTTGTTGTTTTATTCGCATAAATTTGTGTATAATTTATGATGATATGATCCATGTCTTAAGTGGGAGAACAAGTGGATATCCTATGCAGTGGCATATGAAAAAAAAAAATAAATAAATAAAGAAACCACTTGAAATTCGGAACAAGTCTAAAAATAATATCTTCACTAATATTATGGCTGCAGTTAGGAAAGTTCTTTTTATTAAAATTACCATTCATTGGTGTGTTTTAAAGATGTGCAAGACAGGGAACTACCAATGGTGTTCAATATGAATCAAAACTCGATAGAAATTTAACTGAAAAGTTTTTTAGGAGATACTTTGTCATCTCTTAAGATGCCATGGTTTGATTCCCATGATCATGGTTGGTTTCTGACATAATAGATGATTTTGATTGTTGACATGGTTTGATTCCCATGATCATGGTTGGTTTCTGACATAATAGATGATTTTGATTGTTGACATGGTTTGATTCCCATGACAATGGTTTTGGTTGAGATGATGGTTATAAAAATGTATATTTAAAGTTAATTTTTGTACTTCACTCCTTCATATAAAACTATACTTCTCTATTTTTAAATATTACCTCAGTACTTATTTATACTAAGTAATATTAAGTAACCAGTAAATCATAATGTCTTGTGGGTCTATATATCAAAACATGAAGAAGCGTTCGACAATAATTATTTTAATATTGACCGCTATATTTATTTTAAATGTTTGAAAATACTTCTCTGCAACTATTAGATTTAAGAATGTCGTACAGGCCAAATACTCTGACACACTAATTCGAGGCTTGACCCTTGACCTTTTAATAATCTATTTAGACAAATTAAGATAAAAATTGATTACAATTATTATAAGACATCTAGCCGGAGCTCCAGTCCAACCTACGGTTAGAAAAACTAAGGTATTAATTAATTATAATTATTATAAGACACTTATCAGAAATCCAGCCTAACCTAAGGCTATAAGAGTTCATTGCCTCCGAAGACGAAGTGACGCCTCAAAAATTCAGTAATTATCTTCTTTCGTCGCATTTTTAAGTGGCCACCTAGTAGCGGACTCTATGACGTCATTTGTCAAGTATGCGGTACGTAGTTTGGTTCAGAGCTGTAACATCGGACACACAACTACCAATATATTGTTAAGTAATAATCGTAACAGAATATACGAATATTCATGTAACTTTGTAAGGTCAAAACAATCTTAACATTAAAAAACCCTCCAATTTCTTTCTTTTACCATAAGTAAAATAGCTATTATTTGCAATAATTATAGATACGAAGTCGATCATCAGAGGATATTAATCAATGATCGAAATATCTGTTTCGATTACACTAACAAGACGGCACATTAAAATGTTTCGTAGAACGAAACTGCGTTGCTCATCAATTTAATCATACCTACAAACAAATTACAAATTATAAAATTGCAGTACAAAATAGCCATACATATTTTATATGAAAAAAAATTAGGATATTTATCTCTGAAATCCTGTGACAAACTGCACTTTAACAAATATAACACAGATGAGAAATTTCACATTTTTTAGAAACAACAACAAAAAAAAACCTTTATAGCCTTTTTTTAATAGTATTTGCTAGAAACACTCTTGGTGAATTAATTTGTACTTAAAGTCAACCCACTGAAATAGGGACTTCGATATCTAGTCTTAATAACATCTCGGATACTTTCAATACTTTTATGCATATTTCATAATTAAAAATGACAAACCATAAAAGACAGAAAAAGGAAAACAGCGTTATTTTCTAATGCACTTATTTGGCCGTAATTTGGTTTTCTAGTTATGAATACTTTTGTTGTTGTTGTTTTGTTTCGCCTTTTTATTGTCTGTCTAATTGTATAAATGAAGGAAACAATATCAAATCTCAATAAACTCTTAAAATAAATAAGTTATATTTATAATAGATAATCTAGTACTTGAGGAGATAAAATTCTAAGCCTGTTTGTGATTATGGATCTATCATAAATTATGATTAAACTCTATAACTTTATTATAATATATAATAGGGCATGATTACTGAATTATAATTGCAATTATTCTTTTTTAATTTAACAAATTTGAAAGAGTAATTTTGTAATCTTCCAAGTTTTTGAAATTCACAAATGATATAGAATATAATATTTTAATCTCCTTAAAGTAAATAAAAATTTAATTGCCTTATGCCAATCATGCATGTTAATTTATTTTTTTAAAAAGTGCAACCGGAAATCTCACTTCATGTAAACGTGAGCTTCAAAAGAAAAAAGGGGGGAGGGGTAGAAACCACCTCTGGTCATGTGACAACAAAACCCGGGTATTTTAAACATGTATCTTCTGTCAGCCATTCTGCATAAACGACACTATTTTTATGACAGCACTATAAATGCAAATTTAAAAATGCATATACATTTAGCATATAGAAAATAAAATTTATAAGATAAACTGAAACATCATGAATTATTTAATGAAATACTGAATTGTATATCCGCAACAAAAGAGAGCACGGAAAAAGATTCGAAACACGTGGTTGAGACGGAGATATCTTAAACTTGTATTTGTCAGAATTTTGAATAACAACGAGGAATTATGCGCATATACGATAACTCTTATTAATTCAAATTTATCCTGTTGGGGGAGAAAAATTCCCTGCCGGTATTTGAAGTTGATAACTTTTTATCAGTTGGCATATGTTTTTCATACGCTTTCCGGTTGCTGAAAACGAAATTGACCATTTACGGACAATAAAAGCATAATTTAACAGGATTAACCAATTGAATATTATTATGTTGACGAGCATCAATAATGGTACAATAGTTTCAAATTGAATGCTAAAAATAAGGATGATTTTGCTCTAATAATTATAGCCGAATCTAGCAGAAGTAAAACTAATGGAACTATCGTTGAAAGCCATGCAAATTTTCACGAAATAATTTTTAATCGCAACACGTTATTTAAGAAAACCTCGGTAAGGAAAAGAAGGACATTAAAGACTGCATACCAAATTACGCAATAAAAGGGAAAAGTACCGAGACTCAATTTCCACGCACCATAGTATCACTTCTGAGCTATAAAACATAGCAGGACATTATTAAAAACAAAAATTTGCATATGGAGCGCTATGGCACGTAAAGTAATTTCCAATTC
Organism: Araneus ventricosus; assembly: GCA_013235015.1. NCBI lineage: Eukaryota > Metazoa > Arthropoda > Arachnida > Araneae > Araneidae > Araneus > Araneus ventricosus. The sequence continues at coordinate 407,337 of BGPR01000173.1, read as the reverse complement.
GCTTCGCGCCAGTTTTAGTAAAGAAAATTCAAGAATTTTACTTCGAAACAAAGCAGGACTCCAGCGAATACGACGAATCCGTTCCCACAATGGCAGATGAACGACAACAAAAGGATATCTTACCTGCTGTAAGATTCCAAGACATTATTCCACGGATCATTTGGGTGTAAATAGAGACATTCAATTTCGCCATCCCAGTCCTCGTCTTCCCGCCAGTCTAATTGCTCCATAATGGGCAGGTGTTCACAGGTATCCAGCGGCTCCGAGTGACAGAGGAGAATTTTGATGAGAACGGAATGAATATACTCCGCGAAAAGCAAGCCCTGGGGTACTGGAGTAAATTAGTTTCCAAAATATCCCCGTCCCACCCCGAATCTATTGGCCAGACACGACTCTGACGTATGACTTGTGCTCCCAAAACTCATTTTTCGCTGTCACAGCCTCCGCCGCTGCTCCTGGATTAGGTTTCTTCAAACGCACAAGACATCTGTTTCTTCAAATGCTGCATTTGTTTGGGGGTGGTATACTTACCAAGCACCTGGAGCGACAAATCAGAGGGATGTCGAAGCACAGCGATCACAGAAATCTTGTTTCCACGAAATCCTCTCCAATTAAAATTTTGACCCGACATTTTTTACACAGCACATTGTATCTAATTATTAGAACGGGCATCGTTATGATGTGTTGATGTATGATGTTTGAAGATAACTCTACTTCGAAACTTGCCCATCTTTGGGGTCCGCCTTTCGCTTTATTATTTTGATGTGGGCACGGCTTTATTTGCAACTAGTAAGGACAAACTATGAAGAAAGAAAGCATCGAGATGGATTCTGCACACGCACAATACGAAATTATTACTGTTTTCTTCAATTAATTCACACAAACAATAAAGTAAAGTAGAAGAAAATAGAAAGAATTTGAATAATTAGTATACAACAATCCCGAAATCTTGCTCAATTAAAATTCGGTTCTGACATTTTATACACAACAAATTGCATCTAACGGCTAAGATTACCCAATTTTGAAACTTCTTCTATGGGATCCACCTTTCGCTTTATTATTGTTACGATGGAACGTCCTTATTTGCTAGTTGTAAGGACGATCTATGAAGAAAGAAACATCGAGATGGATTCTGCACGCGCCCATTAAAAAATTATTACTATATTTTTCTATTAATTTACACAAACAATGTCATAAAGTAGAATAAAGCAGAAAGAATTTGAATAATGAGTATATAACGATCACAAAATCTTGTTACAACGAAATCGTATTCAATTACAATTTTATAAGACATTTTATGCATAAGCATTATGCATCCAATGACTGAAATGAACCTGAGGTTTGAACCTTATTTCGAAATTTACCCTTTTTTGGGATCTGCCTTTCGTTTTATTATTTTGGTATGAATATGGATTTATTTGCAAGAAGTAAAGAAAATCCACGAAAAAAAGGAATCATTCAGATGGATTCTGCATACTATCATTACCAAATGATTTCAATCTTCTAGAAACATACAAACATTAACAACAGTAAATAGAAAACACTCGTACAAACAATACGGTCAAGAGGGAGAAAAGAGCAAGAATTTATGCAATCCATTGCCAATGTGTTGACTGCGTACACACACTGTGACCACAATCCACAGTCAATGCGAATATTTTAATAGTTCTCTGTGCAACTAAACGAAAATAAATATAAGATGATTTAATTTATTAACATATTTAATTTATTATTAATATATTTCATTTTTATCAATATATTTCTCATTTTATAATGGAAATGATTTGTCTTATTCCATTTTTCAAATTGCGAGAATATCATGCTATGTTTTATAAAATAGAAACATTATTATTTCTCCTTTTTCTATTGTAAGAAATGTTTTGAAACTAAAGTAAACAAAAACTGTTCAGGGGTAAATAAACTTCATTTTTTAAGGTAAACTTTAGAATCGAATATACGAGAGACAATAGGACGCAGGCTCACGAAATATGGGAAACAGAAAACGAACCATTTTGTTTTTAATTTTTTAAAAAATTGCACCCAACATCACGAATTTGTCTCGTAATGCTTATGCCATCCACAAAGAGAAAATATGTTCGTGTGCCTTGCCTATCTCCAATTTTTATATAATTATATGGAGTAGTTAAAAAAAAAAATAGGGACGAATAAATTTAAAAAACTGTCAGTAGTCTTTTATTTAGTACAGAATATATATTACAATGTTCTGCTCTCTATTATCAAACCTTTTAAATCCTTTTATATAAATCCATATAAATGAAATAGTTCCGTCTTTCTTTAGAGCTTGAAATATTAAGCGCATAATAGAAAACTATATAAAAAAAGTTATCTATATAAAAGTGAAATGGATTAGTTTCATTTATTTAACTTTTTAATCATTAATTTCACGATTCAAACGTTCCTCTAAATCAAAGGCTCTCGGGCTTTTCACACTCGCGATCTTATTGTTGAAAAAAATGTTTTTCGTTACCCCATAATTAGGGTTCCCCAGGTCCTTAAGGCATTGAGGAAAAAAACATTCATGAAAGGAAAATGGAAACAAAATCAATTCAGTAAATTATCTTACAAACTTAATTTTAGTGCTTTAAAATAAGATTTTGTTGTTATTATCGAATACTGAGGAAGTTGGAATGATTCACCAATTGTATTACTTCCGCCATTTATTTATTTAGTATTGTCGGAATTGCTCTTACATGTGCATGCTCTTACATGTGCACGCGAACGAAAAGTTCGTTCGATAGATTTATAGTATGAAATCTGATGTATTTCATCCTGATAGATATGATTTCTATTAGATACCATCTATACACATGAAGGTGTTTCATGCATCACCCAAATAACTCTGTTTTTATTATGGTGATTAATTGGCGCTTTTCGTTTTTTTTCAATTAAACAAATTTTTAATGATCTACTCTATTATAGTCAGAATAATGAAATTGGAAAACTGGAATCCATTTTGAAATAATAATAATAAATAATAAATATTCAGAACGAAGAAACCACTTTCAGTTATTATTAACATCTTTTCTTTATGAAGCTCGTGCGTTTGAATCCCTTTATTCTAATTTCCTTTTGTTTTCTTTGTTCAGATATCATTTAAGCATGTCTCGGAGTTGCGGTCTCGAAGACATCCTTGGACTGAAGACAGGACGGCTTTGAAACTTCTTTGATTCGTTTTCGAGTTGAAAAACATTTTAGTTACTCAATTTTTGTCTGGGAAACCTCTCACTATCACTAAAATAGGAAATAATTAATGAAATATTGTATAAAAGAAATTTAAAATGGTTATTCAGCGAATCTTGATGAAATCTTTTTAGCTAAAATTATTTTAATTTATAGGTATTTGATAAAAAAATCAGAGAGAAAACGGTACTGATTATTTTCATTCAAATTTTCAACATCTTAGTATTATCATACGCGATTCACAATTTAAGAAGCACATGTTTAACAATTTATTGACTTTATTAACAGGTTATTGACTTTTTTTATAATAATTTATTGACTTTACTTACAGGTTTAATAATTTATTGACTTTATTAACAGGTTATTGACTTTTAATAATAATTTATTGACTTTACTTATTGGTTTAATAATTTATTGACTTTTATTTATTGACTTATTTACCAAATGCAACCGCTTATTTTAAGAGATATACCTAACTAGAATGTGGTTAGTCTTTAAACATTTGTAACCTCGGTAAAACATTATTAACCTCGAGAGCACAATGGAAGAACGGTCTAGAAATTTTTATACCTACAAAAAATAATTTAAAACAAACGAATATTGAATTCGAAAGAGAGAACGAAATTCATTAAGAATCTCAATATCCAATGAAAATCAGGATAAACGCTATCAGAATTCCTTAACTGAGTTAGCAATTATGAATTGAAAAACGGAATTACAGCGACTTTACAAATCTACAAATAAAAACAAAGTCATAAATTTTTCCTTTAACTTATAAAAGAAACTCTTTTCGGACTAAGAATGCAGTTATAACTTACAGTAAAATGCATTTAGCATACAATATCGCATGTGACATTTGTTGTCTTCCATAACTGTTGGACTGAAATTTCTTGAAAAATTTCTTTTTGAGGAAAAACACGTATGCACGTTCATTCAAATCTTTAAATATATTAAGGATAGAACAGTTGAAATAATGAAAAGAGAAATGGGTTATTATACAATTTCTTCTTCTTTTTTTCTTTGGATGACCTAATAATTTGTATCCAGGGGAAATTCGAAAACTACTAATACAATAGCCCTAATAGATCTGTCTCTAACTGATCCGGTAACACGTTCCGATGCACGTTCATTCAAATCTTTAAATATATTAATGATAGAACAGTTGAAATAATGAAAAGAGAAATGGGTTATTATACAATTTCTTCTTCTTTTTTTCTTTGGATAACCTAATAATTTGTATCCAGGGGAAATTCGAAAACTACTAATATAATAGCCCTAATAGATCTGTCTCTCACTGATCCGGTAACACTCTGACGTCACCAACAATAAATTCGCGCCATAGAACTGCGAGACGTTAAACAGCATTATCTCATTGTTAGAGCACCTAAATTTCAGTAATTTTAAATATAACAAGGAATTGTCGTTCTAATTTCAAATTTAATAGATTTAAAATAGCGAAATAAAATTTGCTATTGATTGATATAAAATTTATATCGCTATGATAAAAAATTTTAAATTATATTAATCATATATTTCAAATTAATTTCCGTTTACTAATAGAAAGTAGTAAATCACGTCAGTGGTATATCATGCGCGTGATGCATCTGATTATTTATTGCAATCGTGATGATATAATTTGATAATATTTTTGACAATATTTGACAAGCAGAGAAGTGCTTTGTAAGAAGTGTAAATAATATGTAAATAAAAAAAATATTTCCTGTCATAAAACAAATGTTTATTTTATTTGTTTTCAATCAATGTTACACATTTCTCTCGCATATATATCTATTTAAACACGTCAAATTTGAGGGGAAATTTCTCGAATGAAGAGGCAATTTGCACCCGTCATACCATGACGGGTGATTTTCTAGTTGATAATAATAATGCGTTTTAATAACTATTAAAACAAACAAATGGTACACATCAAACTAGAGAGAAAATCTTTATTGAAACTACAGAAAGAGACTGTAAATCAGGGTGGAAACAACCCCTGCTGTTCGTTTGTCTCAACCAGAGGCCCTTTTCGTCAAGGTGTTCATCTGTCATTGGCTGCTTGTCATTGCCCCTAGAGAATATCCGGCCACGTCAAACCCCTTGACAAGAGGACGCGCCCCTGATAAGAAACCGGACTCGATAGAGACATACCAGCTACTTGTTGTTTTGGATGGTACACCCCCAAGAGGAATTTGCAGAAGAGAAAGAAAGGATTAGGATGCACAGAGGCGGGTAAAAAAAAAGTTTCATTCTCGCTTTCCTATCTGGTTTTTCGATTTTCGTTAAAAGTTGATCCCGATGGAAGCAATCAGGATACAAACGAATCAAAAGAAAAAAAAAATTTAGGCATTTTTTTTTTCGTATATGAATTTAATTGATTGCTTAAACTTCAATCAGATTTTAAATTGACGAATCAGATGTTAGATTTTTTTTGCTGGAATATCAGCTTTTAGTTATTATGTTTGACCAGTACATTTTGAAATCTGTTGTAGAGACTGAATTTAAAATTATTTTGTATTAAATGTTAATCAATATGCCAAAAATTCTTGGAATAAATTACATCTAAACGTTATTAAAAAATAGTAGATTCACAGAACTAATCTTGTCTGCCATCTTCAAGGAACATATATAATGAAAACATTTTATAATTTTTCTACTCTAATCATGCAAGACATCTTATTAATTAAACGAATTAACCAAAATTAGTTTCATTAACATCTTACTCATGAACCTGTTAACAAGTAATTCGAAATTATTTATTTAAACCGAGAGACATCATCAGAGTAAAGATAAAAATTTGACATTTCTGAATGTTTATGAATTCCAGCTTTTTATCCAAATAATAATTCAGACATTCCCTTGCAAATAACTTGGTATTATCTGTTAAGTAAAACATGTAGATAGAAATGAAATGAACTGATTTAATACGTTCCTAATATAATAATGAACTGATTTAATAATCCCTAACACAATATTTTTATCTACTGGATGTACTGGATAAGTTGGAATATAAATATTATTCCTTGACAATAACTAAAAGAATATGAAAGTTGTTCTTTTGGTATTCGATTTTTCATTACAGTAAATTGAGTTCATATTTTGGCAAACTTCTTTTTAATAAAAAATTTCTAATTTTCACAATGCTGGTGACATTTTAATGCAGAAACTGGAAGCATCTTTTGTTGAAAAGACGTTGTATTATGACAATAATGATGAACCAGAGCTCTTTAAGCCCCAAATGAAGAGTAATTTCAGAACATTAGAAACTTTGATAAGATGTAACTGAGTCAGATTCTTCAAAATTATTTAATGAGAATGATTATGGAAAGTAAAAAAAAAAAAATCTACTAAAAATATGATATATTTTATAATGCATATATAATTTATAATACAGTAGAACCTCGCGAAACCGAACTAATTAGGGCTGACCTCTGTTCGGATTCCATAAAATTCGGTAAAATACTCTTGATATACCAAATGCAGTAGAGTATTGACTTTGGGTATTCTGTGAAAAGAGTACGGAAAGATCTAGCTGCGATTCGCATCGTTAAGCAGGTTTAGCTCCTTACGTCAAAAGAAGATAACCTATTTTGTTTCTAGAGCTTGAAAACAATCAACTAGAAAAATTAGAATACATTTTAAAATAAAATTTTAACTTAAACCTTAAACAAGAACAACAAAAAATTTATTTATAAAAAATAAAATTTAGAGAATAAAATTTAAACAACGTTTAAGTAGCGCGCAATTGCAGCAGCAAAACAATAAGCAGAGAACAATGGAAATCAATGTCATACAAAGAAAGCCAAAAAACAGAAAACAATGGAAATCAATGTCATACAAAGAAAG
>BGPR01000173.1:369646-400283 GCA_013235015.1 Araneus ventricosus | reverse complement strand
AACAATGGAAATCAATGTCATACAAAGAAAGCCAAAAAACAGAAAACAATGGAAATCAATGTCATACAAAGAAAGACAAAAAACAGAAAACAATGGAAATCAATAGTATAGTACAGGGGTTCCCAACTTTTATTCCTTCGCGTACCCCCAGTGGTACGCGTATCACAGGTTGGGAACCTTTGGTATAGTATATTAGCAGTAGTAACATATTTTGTTTCTACTAATTGAGGTGTTGTACTCATTCTTCAATACCAATTCAAGTGTTTATTTTAAGTTAGGAATAAGCATTAGCTTTGTTTCTGATTCCTAATTGTTATTTTCCTCCATTTTTCAATAAAAAAATTTCTAGAAGATTAGAAAAAGAAATTCGGATTATCCGAATTTTCGGATTCACGAGGCTCTACTGTATGAGATATTAGATGATTATAGAGAAAATAAACCTTGATTTAACTTCCTGACTACCAAGATAACCTTATGGAAATAATGTACAGTAAACTTCGATTAACCGTCACCGTCCGGATCAAGGTTCTGACAGATAACCAAATAGACGGATAACAGAAATCTCTTAATTACACATGTACAGTAACGTGATTTCACTGCTGGAATAAAATCTTTAAAAAGTGAATACATACAGATTACATTTAATTTTACAAAACGATGAATATAAACTTCAATATAAGACTAGTAATGTACAGAAATGGCGGATTACGTTTTTTTTTAAAAGACGATGACGGATGATAGAAACTGTCGGTTAAACGAGATAAGGTTAATCCAAGTTTTACTGTACTTAATGACTCTTTCTACTAAATCTGCCCATTAATCTAAAATCTCGTTTTGTTAATTAATAACGTGGTTAACACGAGAAGGCATCGTTATTTTCCATTTTATATTATTTTCCAGTAAACATGAAAAAAAATCTTTGGGGAAACATTTTGATTACGAATGATTTAATGATTTAACGATAATGTCTCCAAGCTGTAAGGAATGCGACTTCCGGGTAATCATTTAAACAGTTTACAGTTGATTTTTTTTTTTTAATCAAAAATCGATTGTTGTTTTGAAATAAAAGGACGCAAATTCGAAGGAGATACTTTTTTTCGAAAAGGATTTCATTATGTCTTTAAGTGCTATTGTTATATTTAAATTACATAAAATTTGCCTAATTTTTAATTTTATTTTAAAAACTAAAGTGTTTTTTTGTGGAATGGTCTTCATTTTGAACGAGTTTTAACATTCATTATAGCAAAAAATATATATAACTTTTTTTCTTTATGATAAGAATAATTGTTCTAATCTCGTAGAACAAGATATATTTCTTATTAAATTCTCAAGCGGTTATAAAGGACTGGAAAATTTAAAAAAGAAAAATCTTTTATGAAAGCCTAGTGCTCATATTATATTTTTTCACTAAAAAGGCGAAAGCGAAGCTTGCTTGTGTGAAGTTTTCCCTATAGGGTGCATTAAGCACTTGATGGACGTTAGAAATGAAAAAAAAAATAGCTTGTGCTGTCCTCTGGTGGTTAATAATGTAATTTTTTTAATAATCTGTTTCGTTTGTATGTGTATAATGATTGCAACCGTTAGAATCATACGCATTTTGAACGGATTATATTTTTGTCTCCTTAAGAATAATTTTGGATTGGCGTTATGCCTTTTTGAACACCTAGTCTACATAAAAATATGAATACCGTGCAAAAAATTCCATGATGCAGTAAATATACTGTGATGATTTTTTCTTGTCATCCTAAATTTCATTTGGAGGTAAATGACATAAATATAAGTATATATATTAATAGAAACCTATCCCTGCACGGTTTATTATAAATAACAGGCTTCTAAAATTTTTCTTCTTTCGAGATCACTCCTTAAGCGCAAAAAAATATGTTACTATAATTTTTAACAGCACAATACCAAAATTGGAAAAATTAATAAGAAAATAATTTATATATATATATAAAGGCAATTCTGTTGAAAAGGAAATTCTCTTAAAAATTACAAAGGAAATCTCACTGAAAGTTTTCAAGTCAAGATGGTTACTTTTAACTGTTCCTGTGTACAAATATTAAAGAATTTAAAAAGATATAACATGAAAATTTTCTTAACCATATATTATAACACGGTGCTTTTATTTGGGTGCCAAACCAGAAAATTTCCAACAAAGGTTTGTAATTCAAAAGCTGATTTTTATTTCCTTTCTGATTATCAATAGGGAAAACTTTTTTTTTATTATTTTTTTCCCAGATTTTAAAAAGAGCAATTTAGCGATTAAGAACTGATTTTTTGTTTTGTTTATATAGCTTCATTTTACAGACATTAAAATGAATTTTTTTACAAATTCCCTTTCAACTTAAATGACAAAATCAGAAATTTCACTTTTGAATTCTAAATTCCTGTCAGAAACTACATTTTATTATTACGAAACTTCAAAACATGTAAAGCAGAAATGCTCATTAATTGCAATAACTTATCTATAATTCTTGTTCTGATAAAATAATAGTTCACGTCATCGTTTGGATGTTTATGAAAGTGCGTACTAACCTATCCAATTAAAATAAAATAAACTAAAAATATCATCACTAAGCATATATTTAAAAAAAAAAATCTTTATTTATTTGAAACGGAAATTAGTAGAGTAGAACGTATCTTTCAGAACAAAATTTCTTTCTTCCTTTTTTCATTACTTCAAAAAAAAAAAACCAGTTGCTAGATTTATTAGAAAAGTAATGGACAAATTATCACAAACATTTGTTTTCTTTCACATTTAAAGATATACCAAAGGATGAAATGATTAATTAATGATATTTGAAAGACTATGGTAAAAAGAGAAATATAATAGCAAATAATATGTGGAACAAAACATCTACCTTTTTTCTGTCAGTCTAAAATTTAATAATTTTTTTATTTTTCTAGAGTTATTTATTTAATTGTAAAATGTGTTAAATCATGTACTAAGGGTTTTTTTACACAAAATTTTGATGAGATACCATGTAATTCCTTCAATGCATAAAAGAAACAGAGGTCGTAAAACTTTTTGTGCTGTATAACTTATTAATAGAAAATTGTTGCAAGCATTAATTTATATAGTTTTCTAGAGCTCTTTCATTTCCTTTCAGATATGAATTTAAATAAAAAAAAACAGAATGTAACAAGGATAAAAAAAAATACTCTTCAAGTCACAATAAAAATAAAATTGAAATGCTGTAAATTACTTAGCTAAATTTATAGATAAATCTACAGTTCATAATCTGTTATCAAACAATTAACAAGATAAAAAAAATTCAAAGAATTACTTCTCTTTATGACGCATACGTTTATTCAGAGTATTTAGTATAGAAGCTATCTAACAGATGGCGGCAGTACCGTCCGAGGAATAGAAACCTTGTATTGTATTGTAGGGTGATTTGCATCCTTCTCTTCAATAGTATCACAAGATATATTGTAGTGGCGCCATCTATTTGGCATGAATTTAAAAATATTATCTAAAGGAAAAACACTTTTTATTAGAAACATTCTTTTCCAAAAAGACCCTATTATATAACTTAGAAAATCAAAATAAACGAATGCCTTTAAATGTAAGGAAGCAATGAAGCATTGAATAGAAATTCTACAGCACAGAATAAAAACATTTTGATAACTATTGCATACATTTAAAATTAAATATACTCGCAGATTCTATGATCGAATATCACAATTGTGTTCTTTTGAAAAATATTTTAATTTCGAAACTCTTCCGGTAAATCTCATCTCCTTATTCCTTTCATTTCAATTTTTTAATTTGTAGATATACAGATTATTCCCTTAATTGAATTCAACCACAGCATTAATTTTCAGCTTAAATATTCTTTAATTAATATGATTAGAAAACTGCATATTACAAAACTGATCCTAATGCTTTTAGAAGCAATGAAAGAAATATTTACGCTTTATAGAAAAGAAATTAATAATTTCTATACAAATTTAAAAATAGAAATACCTACTTATAAGTCGTGTCATTTTCTCTGGCAACTTCTAATTATAACACCTACATACACGAAACGATTGGTATGAATTATATTTGAGTATAATAACGAATGTCATATATATGATAATTATGTTCAGAAATGTCTGTAAATAAGTTTGACACTGTCAAGATCTGTCTGTGAAGTACACTGGAGTTCAGTTTAGTTAAATTAACGTCCCATTTTTAAGCTACATTGCCACGGGACTCGTAATTCTGGATCGTGATGATATGACAAGGAGTACAGCTGATCAGGCACTACCCTCTCCAAATGTTTGACCCCCAACATATTTAAGTTGTACCGGCACAGGTACAAGACGGGTCTTTGATAAAATAATGTTTCAAGCCGCAGTCGACCCATCCGAAACCAGAGACTCTGGTAAGAGACCATCTTGGCCAGAACAGTACAATGGAAGGAAGGAATTCGGAATATAGATTAATACGAATTCATGCAAATCATTCGCTGATTTGATTTTCTTTCTTTCGTCATAGTTAAAAAAAGGCTTTGTTTGAAATTATTTTTAACAGATTTTATTACTATGAAGCAAATTTTTACCCTCGATCATGGGGACGTTTAATTTTTTTTGTTAGTGCCTGGGTGGTTCGATGCATAGAACGTGTCTAAACGTAAAGCACTTTTGGGGTCTGATAGCCTATTTTTGGGTTCTAGACCGCAGATCCGCTGTATATGTTGGTCGAAGTCAGAAATGGTCGAGACCCGAATTTTACAGCTCCCATTTTAAAATATTTTGCGACGCAAAAATGCTGAATAGGTTGTTTTATATACACTCTTTCCACAAAGCACCTGAACTGATTGTTGTTATAACGACCGTAATGAAATGTGTACTGATTGTTGTTATAACGTCCGTAATGAAATGTGTACTGATTGTTGTTATAACGTCCGTAATGAAATGTGTACTGATTGTTGTTATAACGTCCGTAATGAAACGTGCACAACTTGCTTTTACTTGCAAAAGCAACTTGTGCATTTTACTTGCACAACTTGCGAAGTGATATGTTCTTTTATCACTGTTAAAGGCGGCGGTAGGCGCAAATATGGCAGTATATTAGCGTTAAAATTAATTCGCCGATATAGCAATGGTGGAGTGGAATGCATTGAAAATCCAACATAAACTTCATTACTATCAACATTCAGTAAATATCAACAGGCAATGATAATCGAAATGATAATAAGGAGGACGTCAAGACAAACAAGTGGTAGATACCAAAAACCTCCATTACTTTGTACTTCTAAAGTCTGTTTTTAACCTTAAATACTGTACTTGAAAGGATTAATACTGCGAAATGAACGATATATCTCTTGTTAGAAAGACTGAGGCACTTTGAACAAAGTTAAAGGAGTATCGAAAAGTATTTGTGGTCGATACTATCTGCTATTTTCATGCTTTTCTGGGATAACTTTGTCGGCAGAGACGCTACTGATACAAAATATTGTAAAAAATATGCTACGTAATTGTGTAAAATCAGGAATAAATGTATAGCTGACAGCTACAGCAGCATTTGACTGCATACTTCAAAAGTTATTTATAACTATCTCAATATGATAAATAGTAGTTATGCTAGATTTGCAATGAATCTTACTAGAAGAACAACTATAATTCACAGTACAGGACTATAGAGTTAGGTCTCTTTCCGACAATAAATATTTCAAAACCCCAATGCGCTTACAGTTTGCAAATTTATTACCCTAGATTATGGTGTCTCTTTGACTATGCATTTCTTTTGAATTCTGTCATAAAACAGCAAATTTGAAAACCTAAGCTTCTATTCTACAGCGATTGCAGGTAAAAAGAGCCCGTTGAGAAACAACAAAGACATCCATTTTATTTAAAACCTTGATGAATTTTAGAGGGGAAAAAATAGAACATTTTGAATCTTTTAAAAACCAATAGTTTGTTTTTAAATCTATTATTCTGAGAAATATTGTGTGAAAAAAAACATTATAACATGTCTAATGTTATAGAAATGGAAATAATTCGACGTCCATGCTTTCTCTCATCACTTTTAGTGGATTCTTTTTTATGTGGGAAAAAACTTTAAAACCTCATTTTAGAAAAGCATATTTATTTTTAGGTGAAATGTGTACTTGAAACTGAGATTGATTTGACGTTTAATCCTATGGCCAATTCTGTCATTTCTCCTTACTAAAAAATGGGGAATTTCTGACGCATTTTACTCTGAAGTGAATACTTTGGGAGAAGAACCAACTTTCATTCAACACCTTCTCAAGAGCAACGATGACTAAGCACAGAAGAATTCTCAAAGTGAATGAATTTTTATTTCGAGCCCGAGTAGGTTCGACCAGAAGAAGATGACAAGAGAAAAGATTTCATGGATTTCAAGGATGGTGTTTCTTATAAAAAACTGCAGATAAAAATTGATAATTTCATATCCTTTACAAAATTTAGAATGGTTTCACGAAAGTTATTCGGGAAAGGAATAGCGTGCCATTAACCCTTTCGCTCTCATTGGTTTCGCACTGAGCATTTTTTTACTGCGCATGGGCAAAACGTAGCGTAATTTTTCTTTCATAAGTTAAGAGCCAGATATATAGGTCAACTTATATAAAAATTCCAGTCCAATACCGTTAGTATTCACAAAGATATCGGCATTGCAAGAGCTAAATTGCTTTTGATCTCTAAGAGAAACAAAATGATGAGGGTTCTTGACCAAATTGATATTTTTATAACTGAATCTTCAAAAGTGATGTTGAATTTTATGAAGTTGAATCTCCTGAATACTCTCGTATACTTATAAATTAAATACACAATTTAAATTGCATTTCAATGATAAATTATTTGGAGGGAAAATAGCCCATTACCGTTCATTGGTCTCACTGTGAAACCATATATTTCTTGAAAATAAAAAATGCTAATTTTTTTTCCTTTACACATTTACGATCAGCTACATGTCTAATACTCATTTTTAAAATAAATTTAGTAATTTTCAAAACAAAACATGTAGTGAACTTGAAGGGGTTAAGTTAGACTTTCATAGAAATGTATTCTTTACGCTAACACTCAAAAATATACTTTTTTTTACTAGTATTTCACCATAAAATAACATGTATTGCAGCTCTTTAAGCGTTGAAGGTTGGCTGTTTCAAAATCAATAAAAACGAAACAAATTAAATAAATAATATAATTTTAATCCTCTGTCATAAGCAAACCAATTGCATTAAAAAAAAAACTCACAAGAGAAGACTAATTACAAGGCAGTTTTATTTTAATACATTGATCCATGTGAGAACATTGAGGCCACAATATGCAAAAGCAAATCTCCATTAATTCTTTTCCAAAAAATAAATAAAATAAAAGTATTTCTAGGGCAAAATTATGAAATCATATCTAACTTCAACAAACACAATAGTTTTCTATTTAATGTTTTTTAATCAGATCATATTTCGAACGGAAGAGGAAATCTGAAATTTACCGAAATCATGCATGTGATAGGAATAAAAAGAATGAGAAAAATATGCAAAAAATTCATTTTTTTATTGAAGAGTAGACAATTATTATTTAATCCACGTACATTTATTTCTTTACAGAACTTATTAATAATGCTTAATTCATGTGATCGAGAATAATGGAGGAAAAAAAATTTCAAACATAGGTTTTAATTATGACCGATTTTTAATTTTCTCTTTTCTCTTCCACTGAGCAAACATTGCCCTTTTACATATGAAATGTATAGTTCCCGAAACCGCTTTCTGACCAGTCAATAATATAATTGTAGTGTGATGCATAATTACGGGAGTTTGAAAAATAAGAATCTGGTATTTCAGTTTAGGAGCACTTTCAAAAATTCCCTGTCATTCACAAAGCATTCAGATATTTATAAAATTTTGCAAATTTGGAATCGAAAAACTTTCTCAAAATTCTTATTACTTTGTTTAAGCTTTTTTTTAAGTTTGTTTCACGACAGCTTTTTGAAATGCAAAACTGCGAAGAGCGTAAATTTGCGTATATCGTATTTTCATTCCAATAAAATTACATATAAAGTTTTCGAGGCAATCGAATAATCCTTGATCACAGCATTTCAATGAATTTTTTCGACTAAATAAAATTTCGAATTTTAGATATTTTATAATATTTTAATTAGATCGGATTTCTTGATAAAAACTCTGGCATACATTTTTCGAATATCCTGAGTTTAGGCTTCTATCAGAACACAATCGATTTGGTTCCATATATATATTCCAAAATAATAGAACTCTTTAAGCAATTAATCATATTTCGAGTCTAAAACAAAAAAAAGTTACAAAATATCTAATATTCTACAACTTGCAAGAGAAATATTCACACATCAGTAATATGAAAAGAATCTCAAATAATAAATAAATGAAATAAACAAAAGGATTATTGATCATTTTACGAAGATTCTGCATCTGTGAGTTTAGTTTAGCTATATTAACGTGCTGTTTTGAAGCAACACGAGGGCTATTTTGGGCTGTATCTATTTGGCTTTTGTAAATTTAAACCGCGGTCAGATGACAAGAAAGGGGGCACCAGGGGGAGGAAGTCTGACCCAATATGTATAATTTAGCGGGCAGCAGGCCCAATACACAACGGATCATCAGAGAAATCGGATTTCGAACCTGGAAGAATCCGGACCCAAAGGAGACTTAACCACTAGGCCACCAAGTCAACTAACTCAACGATGTTATACTTTAGATTAAATTCCCGTTTCGGATGCAACACAACGGCCACAGAGGTTGACATCGTGGTTTACATCATGATTGGAAGGGCACCAGAATCGGTAACCCATTTACAATATTACACACCACAACAACATGACATCGTTCTTCCCTCAAATGAGATATGACGAGAATTATGGGAGATCTTTGGCGGAATAGAGACTGAAGTGAACCTTCTAAGCACCACTAACAGGGCCAGATTTCCCATGGGCTCCATGGCCTAGGGCGCAACAATCGGAAGGCGCAAATATAAAAGAAATTACAATAAAATATTTACAAATTTCAGTATTATTTTGAAAAGACCACACAAAATGCTGTTTTTTGAGCACATGCATACACATTAAATAAACTGGCGGCACATTCACATTGCTTCTCTATAGTTGCGGTGAATGTACCAGGAGGGGCGCAGAATTAAGTGCTTTGGCCAAGGGCGTAAAAATGTATAAATCCGGCCCTGACCACTAAACAGACTTTACCATTAGTAAACTCTAAGGTTTAGTGGTTAAACTCTTAAGGTCATTGTCGTACCTTTCACATAATTTGCAAGATGGAAAACAAAAATAGTTTACTCTAGAAATTATTTATTTTTGAGAACGTTTTTAAACATATAAATGAACTTACAGCTCGTAAATGATGATAACGGAAACGGCACAAATGATGATGAAATTAATCTAAAGAGACTGGTTCTGATCTAAAGAGACTCTTCTGGCTTAACTCAGAAAACCATAAAGAATATCAAACTTAATATTGAGCCCTAACTCAACCCCACACTGATCTAGCAGCCTTAAGTGCACCAGGAGCAATCTCTCACTCACCAGCAGAGTTGCCCCACTAATATTTAAAAACTCTACTGTGCATTGTCGTCTCTTACACAGAATTTGTAAAATAAATCAAAATCGTTTGTTCTAAAAATTATCTACCTTTACGAACATTATTATATAAAAACTCTACTGTGCATTGTTCTATGTCGAATCTTTTTGTAAATCAAAAACCAAATTGTTTGCCATTATTAACCAGTATGAACATTTCTAAATATATCGATTAACTTACCATTCGTAAATGATGATAACTAGAAAGGTAAAAGATCTAAAGCAACTTACGGACTGATTAACCTCAGAAAACCTCAACGAACATAAAACTTAACCCTGAGCAACTCAATCTGCCACAGACCTACCAGCCTCAAGTGTAGGATATTTTGAGTAACATATGTCCATCGAAGAAAATCTTTAAAATACCCTGGAGTAGAAGTTAAACGAACCGGTTTAGTTCCGAGCATAAATTAAAGATCTTCCTACCAATTATTAAACAGAAGGCGAGTCCAGACATGCATTAATCAAAAATGTTCGTTAATCAAAGGAGTAGAACGAATCATCTCCAAAAGAGTTTCCACCAAAACTTCCACTTCCTGAGTAGCCCTCATGACATCCTGCCACAGATGTGTGAGGAGCATAAAATTCTGGTACACGCGTTCCCTAATTCATCAACCCTACTGGGGGTGTCAAAGTGTTACATTGTTTCGAACAGTTGGGCAGACTCGTATTCCATCACCGTACATGAAAAGTGTGAATGGTAGGTGCCGAAATAATTGTAGGCCAAGAGTGTGACCACTTAGTCACGCTGGTCTCACCCGTTGACACATCGGCATTTTCCTATTAAGCTCGGGCTACCGCACGGGCATTAATTTTCTTCTTCTTAGGCAAGCGTTTTATTTTTTGGCTTTTCCAAAGTAGCAATTTCCTCCGATCATCAACTCATTCCCCTCTTAAAGCGGGAGGCAGCATCCGATTTCTATCCGAAAATTACCCGCTATTAGAGGGTTACGCCGGGAATTATTTTGTTCACGTACAGGAACTTTTTTGGGTTGTTAAGTAGATATTTTGCAGTAGTTCGATAAGCAAAATGAACGGAATTAATTGCCTTTATAATTAGGAGCATTAATTTTATTAGTTGTTTTAATAAATAAAAATATTCATTTTATAATTTAAAGGCATTTGGTTTTATTTTTTTTATATTTCTCAAATATTTTATTAATATATTGGGTTGGGTATATTCATGAGCGGTTTTTTAAATTTAAAAATGCGCTAAAAATAAAAAGCATTGTGTGTCAAATGTTTCATTTTATTTGACAGAGAATTTAACTCTCTACAAAACAGTGTATTTTGATTTTTTTCTAACTATACTGATTTTTGTGTATTCTCAGATCATTAAAATGAAATACCAAGTATACATAACTGAGCATTTTCGACACATTTGCCTTTTGCAATTAATCGAGGTGCAAAGAGCATCGAAGCTACTCGTCAGATTTGTGCTGTGTATGAAAATGTAATGTGCGTGTATGCAGTGTCTCAAACTACTGCAAGACGTTGGTTTTCGCGCTTTACCAGCAAAAAAGATAATAATAAAGAGCGAATGAACCAATTTCTCCGTCAAACGAACAGATAATTTTTTAAAATAGTACTCAACCCAATATAATTATCCAATAATTCTATTCATCTATAAGTGCTTCGTACCTGTTGCAAAGGGATCGTGTCTTGTCTTCCGTTCTGATACGATTCCCTGATTCTCCTTTTAATAAGTTTTATAATATTTAAAATCTACAACTTTTCTTAAAAGGAATACTTATTTTTCTAAGAAACAAAAATTTAATTGAAATGTGTCTTCCAAATTAATACAATAATATTCTCATGTAAATAATATTCTTCTGATTTAATGAAATGAAATAATATCCATAGATTCATATTTTAAAATGCATATATTTATTAATATTAATATATTCTCCTTGTTTCAATTCATGTTTTCATACATGCACATTTTTTTAATTTAAAGCAAAGTATTCTTCGTTTTATTTTTTGAATAGGAATAATGTATCAGTAGATAAACCGACATCTTGTATCCACTTTATATCAATGCAATACAATCCTTGTTTCCTACTTTTAATTTTATAATGTTTATACCTTATTAATTATCTTCATGTATTTGTTATTCTTAGTGAACAACTATCACAGATAAAGCTAATATTTCGATGAAATATAATTACTGGAAATGAATTGTGTGGAAAATTTCATTATAATTTGCAATATAATTAAAATTTATTTCATTATAAAATACACAAATTCACAATTTTTAAGAATAAGTTTGACTAAAATACAAATGTGTTTGGCAGCTATATAATATATGTCTCTTTCGGTATGTAAAAATTACTGTTCATATGAATCCTCATTGAATTTCTTTCCATATATTTTTTTCCTCAATACCAATATAAAGAAAATTGCAAATGGTATTCAGGAGGGCAATTATTTTCCTGCTGTAATTAAATTATTTAAGCAGCTCAATCAAAATTAATATTTAATTGGCACGCTTTTTCTGATATTAACCAGGTTTATACCCATTAAATATAAGGATGAAGATTTTTTGGAAAAAAATAAAAATGTTGCTTGAATGGAGTGAAATGAAATCGCTTACGAAGCAACGCCACCTACCTCAATTTTTTGTAATTTCAAAGAGGAAGAATAAACAATTTTTTGCAATAAATAACAAATATTTCTGAATTTTTTTTTCACACCTGGTAAGACCATGCGGTCTCAAGTTCATACAGATAGAAAACAAAATTCAGAAATATTCGTTATTGGTTGCGAAAAATTCAATTTTTTCTTCTTCTCTGAAATTACAAAGAATTGAAATAGGTGGTGTTGCTTGTTAAGCGACGAAAGCATTAATGTTGGAAGAACATAATCTCTTTAATAATATGAATAAAATAATTATATAAAATAAGAATTTAGTTTGTAGATTAAAGTCCCATTTTAAAGCTACACAGGAATTATTTCGGAAGGAACGTCATAATTATAAACCAAAAATTAAGAATTTAAAGCCAAATAAGCATTTATAGTATTTCCATATTTAAATTATAGGTACTAATAAGAGATACCTATAATTTTTATAAATTTTACTTCTTTCGTTTTCGTTTTATTATCGAAACAAAAACTCATGTAGAGAAATTCTTCAGAAACGTTCGATATAAAGTTCTATTAGTTTCTCATGAATTTCAATTAATGCAAATCTGTTCTCTAATTAGTACAGGGTGTTTATAAAGAAAAAACTTCGCCGATATATAACCCCCTAGCGAGCAAACCGTTATAGCGAAAGGAATAAAATTTTCAATGAAGGTATTATATAGTATGCGTTCAAGAATGATGTGCCAAACAAAAGGCCAGCTCTCACAGTTACGGTTACAAAGAAAAAAAATTGCAATTTCCAAATGGCAACACCTACTTTTTTTCAGGGAGACGTGTTCTTCTTCGCAGTGAAAAACTTGAAATGGAGTTGGAACGGTATTTGTAGAGAGGAAAATGGCAGCGTTAGGCAGAAACGAGGAAAAAAGCAAAAATAACCAATAGTAAATACTAGGTGGAAGAGATTTTATTTGCCTCTGCCTGGTGCCACCGTTTTTTGCCCTAAAGATACCGTTCCAACTCCGTTTTAAGTTTTTTACTATGAGGATCACGTTTCCGTGGGGAAAAAAGCAGGTGTTGCCATTTGAAAATTTCGAAATTTTTTTCACTGCAACCGTAACTGTGAAAACTCGACTTTTGTTTCGTTAATCAGTCTTGAGCGCATACCGTATAATACCTGCATCCGAAATTTTATTTCGTTCGGCATGTTCACTAGGGGATCATACATCGGCTAAGTTAGCATAAGTTTTTTCTATAATCACCCTGTACTTTATTATACTAGTACTACTTCATTCTTCGAAGTACAATTTATACTTCGATCATAGTGATTTACATAGGTTTGATGTCAAATATTCGTCGTTCTTAATATTGCACAAATAAATACTTACTATATTTCAAAATTTAATAAAGCAAAAAAAGAGAAAGAAATGTACATTTGGAAAGTAAATAAATATATTTCGACATTCTCTAGATCACAAAGAATCAAGTATTTCTTGCATTTCTCCGAAAAACACGTACCAGAGAAGAAGGAAAAAAAATCCTAAATTAACTGATGACTCTTATACAAGCAAAAGAGCCATTATAATTCAGAAAAATGTGAATCGGCCATTCCTTGACATGAAGCCGTGCAGGGAAGAGAAAGAAAAAGAAAGAAAGAAAAAAAGTCACTTTAAAAAAATTAGTTACCCGAGTTGTAGGCATGCCATAAAGAATTTGATTAGATAATTCTTGTTCGAAAAAAAGGCTTCTTCCTTTGCTCCTCCCCTTAATCTCCGAAGCTCATTACCCTAATGACTTTCTCCGTGAATCAGAATTTCCTTCAAAAGATTTCTAAAACAGAAGTGAGCCAAAGTGATTCCAATTTAATTCCTGTGCCTTTTCTCTCTCTTTCAGGAATTCGATATTGGCGCCCGTTCCTTCCATTGTGTTCGGGATTTGTCATCAAAAGAGGGCCGCCCTTTGTGGCATTCCAGATTTTCTGCCAGGAATTGGGTCACTCCCAAGTATCTGACACTCCTCGAAAGACGCATTAGCGAGCAGAACAATCTCCGAGCAGATTGGAGTCTTGACAGAACTTTCCTTTGAAGTAGGGCACCCGGGGTAAGAACAAAGGACACCATTGAGAACGAATTTGTCAAGCGTAATGACAAATTAAACTCGGAACAAACTTTTCTTCTTTTGCTTAGAGAGTAGAATTTCGTGAATGCAGCGTGCGTCCATTTGAGAAAGAAATTAAAGGAAAAAACGCTGTTCGTAAAAAAGAAGCGTATTAAAACTTCGAGTCAGTGACAATTCAAGTTGAGACAGAAGCTACGCGATGCATCAAAAACAGTTCAGTATCATTCAAATCGTAAGCCTTTAAAATGCATTAAAGTCAGTGACAAAGTTGTAACAGAAAGTTATAAGTTGACCACAAACGCCGAAAAAATTTTTTTCTTTTGTTAGGAGAGTAGAATTTCTTGAATGCAGCGCGCGTCCATTTGAGAAAGAAATTAAAGGGGGAAACGCTGTTCGTAAAAAGAAGCCTATTAAAATTTCTAGTCAGTGGCAACTCAAGTTGAGAGAGAAGCTACGCGGTGTATCAAAAACAGTTCAACATCATTCAAACCATAAAGTTAATAATAGATCATAATTAGAGTCAGTGACAAAGTTCAATGTAGAAAATTGACGACATCATTGTGCTCATTTAAATAGTTCTAAGATAATTTTAATGCATTTACAATTAACGTATTTAAACAAGATTTAGCCTAAAACACCAGCAATGGATATCCTGTGTACTGAACTATGCGTTTCAAGCCAGAATTGTTTAATTTGTGGATGGTCTTTTAAAGCCTAGGACACGCAGAAACACATAATACGTCGTAACCAGGTGATGTGGTCTTACATAACTTTCTACGCTCCCTGCCTGTAACCACAGGGATGTAGTCAACTTTCTACTTAAAATCATTAGAATTGCCATTGACTCTAATGCATTTTAAAGGCTTATGATTTGAATGATGATAAACTGTTGGGGGCTAGGTGATGCTATGATGGGGGCTAGGACTTGCTTAACATTGTGTAAATAAAATAAATCTATTTTACAAAGTGCTGAAAGGAGGAAATCTTAGGAAAATACTTCCATGGACACAACATATTTCTATCTAAACATCAATGCACTGTTTTTGTAATGCGACATATAAGCTGTATATAATAAAAAAATAAAAAGAAAGAGCAAAGAGAAAACAACGCATGAAAACCTTGAGTTTAAAATTTCATCTTGAGGACGTACAATTCTTTAACATTAGATGGTTGCTAAAAAAATTGCCTAATAGCAATCTGTGTATTAGTTGTTTTTTCATCCATTTCATGTTTATGAATACATTTTATTTTCGTACTTGTATGAAAATTTGGGTCAAAGAAAAGCCAAAAACACATGATGCTCATTTTTACAGCATTTTCGGTATAATGAATATTTTGAATATAATTAACCCAGACAAAATATTAAATCTACATTTATTATTCGTTAAATTATATTCTATGCTGTGATTCAGACCTCGGTTAACCATGAACCGTTGTTTTTCCAGATATCATGAAATTTTCCGAAGAGAGAAGAATATTTTTTGGAAAAGCTGATTGGATACTGATATGCACTGATTTAGAATTGGTAAGTTATATGAATTCCTCTCTAAGACAACATGTATTTATATGAACATCAGTACCATTCAAATATAGTATTACTTTCTCACAATATTTGTTAGAAACTTGTACATTTTTCCAAAAAATAATGATTTTACCAATATGTCGCCTTAATACTTAATGAACTGATATTTCTAACTAAAAGTCTTTACTTTTAATTAGAGTTTAAATCAATATTTTTAAGTTAGAATGAGTATTAAAAATCTACGAAACACACCAGAAACTTAAAAACTTAAGCAAGTATTTTTGTACCGAAAAAAAAAATGGGATATATATATCCCATTTTTCAGCTAAATTAAGTAAATGTATGAAGATTATATATACATATAATCTTCATACATTTAAAAGTTTAAAAGAGTACGGATTTTGAAGTTTATCTGATTTCAATTAGTTAAGCAAAATTTAACTTTTCGTATCTCACATCGTCCCTTTTCATGTAATAATGATAATTTCATCAATATTACAAACGAATATTAAATAATTTTGTTTCGTAATTTTATGCACAATTTTCCAAAAATTTGTTAAGAAGCAAACTCTCTATAAGTTTTCAAAATTAAAGCATTATTTTACTTAATTTAGCATTATTACCAAAGTTAAAAGTGAAAAAAGAAAAAAAAATATAGTTTTAAGTAAATATATAACTTCGGGGATATTACATTTCAGTTTACGTGTTGAAAGCAGAGCAATTATCTTTTAATATAAAAATAAAACTTTTTAGTTAAGTTACACTTTATTTGATAAACTTCACATTTGCAAAACTTCTGTATTTTCTGTTTTAAACTTAATTCAAGAAATTATTGTAAAAGTTAAATTACCATAGAAACTCAAAGAAAAATCTACTTAAATTAGCAAAGTTTCGTCTCTCAGAACATTTATGTCACCTGACATATAATCAGTCTTAAAGATCTTACTTTCAAATATTATAATTAATTTTCAACGTTTTATATAAAATGTTACCTATATAAATTGCACTAAACCTTACATCTCTACCAATTTTATCATGAAGGAAAATGCCACAAAATACTTTTGAAATGATTTACAAAATAATTAAGTTTTCTAATATTCATATTGCTCATACCATTCCTTATTGTTCATACATTCTTCACACAGCTACGTCAATATATATCTCTTTAGAATACTTTTTAACACATAAGATGCAAAGCTGTATAATACTCAAAATATATGGATTATTAAATTTAATCAGGCAAAAATATTGTCTGAAAATTTCGTCAAGAAAACACTTTTTCCTTTTTTTAAAAAAAATTCTTTTTGTCATTGGTATATTGGATAATTTTCTTTATTGCATCAACATTCATTTAGGCTACTTGTAATAAAAAAAGGAAGCATTCTACAATTTTCTTTTACTAGCATATTCTAAGCGCTGATGATATTTAAAATGCATATTGATAATATACTATTAATAATAATTATATAGAATATATTATTACATATATGATTATTCCGCATTATATATTATACTTCATCCAAATTCATTTCATAACAAAATAACTTTAGTTCAAGAAGATGTAGATTGTTTTTATTAAAACTATGTGACGAAAGTTATGATTTCATTAGAAATGCAATAAAAACTTTTAAAATTCCCTTAAGCACTTTCCGCCAGCAAACGGAATGAAGCTTTGAAACTTAAGACTGAAAAATACATTGATCTAAATAACTAGATAAGTATTAATTTACTATTACACCTGAAGAACTTAATTAATCATTAAATATAGTTTCTAATATTTGTAACTTAACAATATAAACTCAAATCGCATTGATAAAATTAATAGAAAATTCAAGCAAATTCATAATGAAACTGATATTATATCAAATAATATACGGTATGGCGGAGCGATGTTGTGAAAACTTTTGGTGTTATGACTTTATTGCATGAAATAATAAATTCGAAAAACTATAATGAAAGCACTCACATATTATCAGAATACGGATATATATCAGAACCATGAATGTGTCTATCGAATTAAAGCAACGAAAAAAATTGCATTTATGAACATGTTGAAATTTGTCAACAAAGCGATTCACTGCAGCGCAAATTTTATCAACAAATATTACATATATTGATAAATTAGAGAATTTAACATATTCTTAATTAAATCTTTGATCGCATTCTTTTCTTTTATTGATTCCTCAACTTTTGATGGTAATGTAATTTACAAATACAAAGTAAATGATTAAAATGCAAGAGAAAAAATACAGGCAAGAATCTGATTTCATAGCGAAAAATAAAGCAATAATAACTTGGAATGTAAGCATGGTATTACATTTCATTGTAGTTTTTATAAAATGAAATTACTTTTAAGAAATGATGACATTTTTCAGAAAATTGTTTCTCATATTACAAGAAATTAATTTTTTTTTCAAAATGATGCTTTAACGATCAAGCAGCAGAGCATAGTTAATTGTAAAACAACAAACAGTTCTCAAATGTTAGTCACATAAACAAAAATATTTTATTATGTTTTTTATGTATGAATAAGCTACCCAGTTTTAAAATTAGGACGATTAATTCGATTAGTATCCTTGATTCTAAAGTTTTGTCGATGTAAGACAACTTTCATATTCATCTAATAGCAATCAATGAATATTAAAGAAAAGATGGTGTTAGGGTACTTTTGGAGCTCTAAAATTAAGGTGCTTGAAAAAGGGGAAAGTTAATTGAATGTACGCAGCAAATTTGATGACTTAATAATCTTTTATCTTTTCACTATAACATAGACTTATTAGTGCCCCTACATTAAAGAAAATTTAGCTGACAACGATGAGTGATTAACCGCCAGAGTAAAGAAGCAGGAAATGAAATGATTAACTTAATTGAGATTCCAGGATGAAGGCATTTAATTAAATTTTTCTTTGATGTTTCTATTCAGTCTTGCAATTTGGTCCAGTCTTTCAGAAACTTTTGTATATTTAGATACATAAATGATGTTACATTAAAAAATTATCTGAGATTTTTGAAAATTATAAAGGCAGCCATTAAGTTATATTAAAGTTGCAATTTTTCGTTAGTTGCTCAGATGAATTAAAAAATCGTACAGTATTACTTCGGATCATAGAAAATTTTTGAAGCCTGTAAATTTAATCCCTGAATTTCACCTAATGCAAATAAATTTTCTTTCTTTTTTTTTTATTTTTATTTTATACCCTTTTAGATTTTTTCCTTTTATTTTCCCTCAATTTAACATACTTTCTACAACACACAAAATTTAAATATATACCACAAAATACAATAAATACTTTTTGAAGTTTTTTTGCCTTCATCTTTGCATTAATCTATAAAAAAGATTACACAGGTTTCTTAGAACTGTATTAAATATAAAAGTTAATGATATCATCCTAAGTACATATTTAGGTCAGAAATACAGCTTTATATCAAATAGCTGATTATATTATGCCCAAGTATACACATTGCACAGTTCTGCAGTCAAAGGTCCATTTTTGAATGAATTTAAATATCATCAAACCATGTTTTGATTATTGTGTTGCTCATTTTGTGTTGCTCATTTTTAGAAGCTATATAATACTGTATAACTAATTACTTTTATGCTATTTATGATTTATTTTTATTAGTAGTAATCTTAAATGAAATATGTTCTTATCTTTACATACAGAAAACATACTTTTAAATGGTCGCTGGTTACTTACCCATATTAGTTATTTAAATTCAACAAAACTACAAAAAAAAAGCGAATTCTGAATGTAAATTTCCTAAATATTAAAATTAAGGTAATGTACAGTATTAATTATACAATTTAGATAAATGCTCATTTCGATTCATTCAATCTCTACACATTATTTAGTATAAAATATTCTTTCATAAAAGTTCAAAATTACAAATTCAAGAATATTTCTGTTTAGTTATTTCTGTATGCAGTCCAATGCTACTGAAGTTTAAGAGTATAATACTTTTAGGAAAGTTATAATGCTGTACATTCGTATAGTGAATTCATATAAACAAACGTTAAGAGAAAAACAAAAATATTACTAAAGAATAGTCTTTATCTTGGGGGATTTTTATCTATTCTGTTTGGGGGATTTTATCCATAAAAATTGTTGATCAAGAAATGAATATGCACGGTTTATTTTTCAACGATTGTAGAAAAGTTGATCACTTTTATTCACAATCACAATTCCGATGTTTCATCTTAAATTTGCTAAATCTTCATGCCATTTTGTATAAATAACAACATAAAATTTTACTAATGAGTTAAATCGGTGTTTCTTTACCTTAATTACCTGTAGATATTACTTTTATTTATTATAAATGATTATTCACGATATCTTACAAAGTATAAAATGAAAAAGAGAGAAAAGAGA
The DNA here is from genome assembly GCA_013235015.1 of Araneus ventricosus. Taxonomy (NCBI): domain Eukaryota; kingdom Metazoa; phylum Arthropoda; class Arachnida; order Araneae; family Araneidae; genus Araneus; species Araneus ventricosus. The sequence goes on along the minus strand of BGPR01000173.1, from coordinate 380,110 downwards.
AAATATTAAGCCTATTTTATTATGAAATGCCATATAATAAATCTGAATATAATGAAATTCTAAACAATTAATTAATTTCTTATACAATAGTACAGCAATAAATAACAATTTAATCATTTTTACAAAAAGGAAAATCATAGCAAAGTAAAAATGATAGGAAATAAGGAAATCACAATAAAAATTTATATATGAAAAAAAATTAATTCTACACAACAGCAACCACAATTCGCTCCATACAAGATCAGAAGCGTTTTACAACGTAATAAACATCAGAGTTATCATAGATACTCAACATAACTGTATGGAGTGCAAACTTTACGAGCAGTAAAGCTACAGATGCCTTTTTAATAACAGAAAAGTACGCTATAACTTAAGAGTGGCGTACTTATGTTGCAGTGGGGGGAATCACAAACCGGTTGCTAAGCAGGACTTCTCGCGTGTCAACTGGAAGAATTATGGTTGCTAAGGGCGTCACTGAATACTTTATGAGGAGGCGGGAACGAGCCTGCTTTCCCCCTCCCAAGTAGCCAACCAGCAGTTCTAACTGATTTATATGTCAGGTTTTAGTTAAGGAGATTGTCATTTTATGATACCCCAAGAAGTAATACTATACAAAAAGTAACACTCAGGTAAGAGACTCCGGGCAGCATACATACTCGGACGACTATTGGATACTCTAGAAATTTATTGGTATTTTAACTTACATTAAAACAATTGTATAGTATCAGTTGGGAGAATAATAAATAATGTATTTATTCCATATTTAAGTGCCCGATAAAAATAGTTGTTAAATTATATATCTTTTGCCTTTTGGTGTATTTCGCTTTCAGAACTTTTGTATATTTTATAAAAGCAATATAGTTATTTAACAAAATATTTGGAGTTTTACACAATGCTTCTAAAATACAGTTTTTTAATAGTTACAGCAAGTAATGTTAGTGTTGCTTTTTGATATATTTCGCTATGAGAACTTTTGTCTATTTTATACATGTAACACTCTTACCTAACAAAATATTGAAAATATTTGGAATTTTAAAATTTGTTGTCTAAGTACAGTTATTCTAATATTTACGACCCATAATCCTATTGTTAATCTTCGTTCTGGTTGCCTAATATTAGCTAACAGTTCTTGCCCGACAAATTAAGATTCAAATAAGTTAGAATTCGGATTTTGAATTTTTCATTTGGCCCAACCCCACATTATTACCTTTTTCATTTCTTCCATCAATTTCATTCCGCGTGAAATTTAAAACAATGATAATATATTTGAAGATAAAAGAGAAAAATTTTGAAATAAATTTAGTGTACAATATCTTCGAATAAGTGCATTTTGATTCATATAAAAATTGTAATTTTTTCCCCTTAGCTTAATATTGGGTAATATTGTTGCCAAGATACAAACTAGTTAAAATTGGGCTTATTATCTTCTTTTTTATTCTCGCGACGAATTTTATTCCGTACTAGATCGAAAAAGTTCATATATTTTCAGATAAAATTAGAAGAAGTGAGTTGTTTTTACAGAAATATTTTGTGGTTCAGTTCTTGGAATAGACATATTTTGGTTTATGTAAAAATAAATTTCCAACATTGCCAAATCAATCCTTAAGCACGACCTCGTTAGAACATTCTTTTCTTTCGCTGCTTAACTACTTTCAGAGTTTGATAGAATTTTAAAATTATAGAAAGAGCATAAATATTAAGTAAAAATTCTTAAAACGTATAATGACAGTAGTTCTGATCGCATACTTCAGTTTTTAACCAAGTAAATGCATGAAAAGTTAAAAGTCAGCCTCTCCATGCAAGCATTTAATGTAAATTCGAATTTTACTCATGCCTCTTAAAACATAATTATTTGTCTAGTTTCATTATTTTTTAGAAATCACAAAGTCCACGCAAGCATTTAGTGTAAATTCGAATTTTACTCATACCTCTTGCAACACAATTATTTGTTTTGTTAGATTATATTTTAGAAGTAACATAAAACGCATCCATATCAAATCAATGAAGCGTTTACAGATTCTATCATTTTAGAAAAAACAGTACACTATTTTCAACATATTATAAATGAGAGAGCTGTTGAAACTTTTAGTCACATTATTGAGAGTTGTTAAACATCTTTTAAAAATAATTATGAGCTAATAAGTTAATAATGTTATTTATAAGTGAATAATTCTCACTGGTTCTCAATACTTCGAATTAATTGCTCGATATAACTACTCGAAACGTTAGTTATAAATCGGGCAGTTGAAGATTTTTAAAAAATTAAACTATAGATTTTTAGATTATCAGAAATAATTAGAAAGCGAATCGCTTCTGCTATTTAAAGGAACTTCTTAAGCTTCAAGACAATTACCCGAATACTAGACATGAATTGAGTATATGTCCGTCTATATCATAAAAATTTGCGTTGTTTGAATCAGTTCGGTGCCATCTGTATTCCTTCTTTATATTAAATTACTATATATATATATATAAATAAAAGAGGCAAAACATGATGGAAAAATAATAAAATAAAAAACAAACATTCATATCAAATTCGAAAGGATATGAAAAACAAATTGAAAGTATATCCGAGTTAAGACAACATCCGTCCTTCTGGCACGTAAAATATTTATTCTTACTTTTCTCTAATGTTATCACATCGTAATTCTGTTTTAATTATTCAAAACTCCTCTCAGTTTTTTGGTGGGTTTGGCATTAGAGATGAAAATCAGTGTTTTAGGCCTTACGGCGTAACTGATTGCAAGAAAATGTCAAACTTTTTATATTTAGCAATTCACAATAACTTCATCCCCTGAAGAAACGTTATTGTGCTTTTATTGCGTTTTTCATTTCACATTTTACTAATTTATTTTACGATTTATACTCTCTCTCTCTCTCTCTCTCTTTATATATATATATATTGCTCGATTTAAAATGGATTGTATATGGGATGTTTTCACAAAGAAGTAAGGCAATTCATATAATCCTATAGGCTTAATAGCTAATAACAGTTAAGTTTTTTTATCCAACTTTTAATACACTGAACTTTTGTTAACCACCCAAATAGGGATATTTTCAGACGTTCAGCTTTTATATCCAGTTCTTGGGGATGGAACCTAATGCTTTTCCAGGGAAACGAATTGCTATTAACATAAAAGCTATGATACCAGAATTCATTTGCACTCCGCAAAACTGCATGGAATATCTACAGCGTGATTTCTACGTTGAGTACAAATAAGAAGATACATACATATAATGTATAATATACGCAGCACAGTCCCATCCATTACTTTATTGTGAAGACTTAGGAATGAAGATTAGGGGTTTCACACATCTTTTAGCAATATGCCATCTTGATTTGATTTACAATGGGATGGAAAGGAAAAATTAAATGATAATTGCATGTAGAAAGTAAAAATAGGAAAAATGACATCGCGGGATCTTCATTGATTTACTTTTAAATTCTTCCTGTTTTTAATTTCCTCCCAAACTTTACTTTCTCATTTATCTACTTCAACTCAAACAATACTCCATCATGACGAATCATTCGATTTTACATTATTTTTACAAAATTCTACTGAAAGAAAACCATTAAAACAGTAAATTTTAAAAAGAAAAATTTAGTATCGTGGTACCTTAGTTTTTTATGTATACCTATATAATATGCAGTCTAAATTTTGTAAGTTTCTTTTATACTAACGTTTACAGAACGGAACATGCATATAGAGTTGTATTTTGTCTATTTTTAGAATTTCTCCTTATAAATTTACTTAACCTATAAACGTGAAATATTACTAATGCAATTCAATTTTCAAAAATATGCCACAGAAAAAAAATTATTTAAACAATAATATTTAATGCTAAAGACAATTCTAGATCCAGATTAATTTTCGTTACAGAATAGTAGAGTGCAATTTATAGGAGAATATGATGTCGTAGAATATAAACAAACATTGAAATTCTATCGAGCATTTCTTTATCAATATATCTGTAAATTTATATTTTATCCCCACAAATAAAAAATTATTTTTACCAGATTTTTTCAAAAAAAATTATTATTTCCGTATTTATTTCAACATGCTGCTATGTACACACAAAGAGAATCCATGGCAGCAGAAACACTAAGTACGCTAACAAATGCTTAGCAATTTTAGCACATAATGTAAGTCATATAATAGTTAGAAGCTATAGTCACGTTCACTGCTTTTAACAAGATCTAAATTGACAACCTGCCATAAATCTTATCTTTAGATCAGAGGAAAAGATCGCCACTAATTCTTATGATCAGCCCCTTAATTATCAATTGAAGACAGGGCGCTTGCCTGGAGGTCTCCGCATCTCCACTTTATAAAACGCATCATTATCGAAGAAATTTATCATCTGTTTTTTTCCTCTGCAGGTGCAGTGGTGAAGTAATAATTGATAAACGACCATGAAGAGGTATTACGCAACGTAATGAACACCCCGCGACGCCTCAGCATTAAGTACAGCGTTTGATTTCTTACGCTTCCCACTAATTGTAAATTATACCTGTCGATGAGCCACCTTTCCTGACATACATTTTACATCGGTCATACTACAATGCATGTATACACTAGGGTAATGATTGCTATCTGTCTTTCTATAAGACAAAATGACGAGCTAATATGAATCGTTGACTGCGGCAACTACATGTGTCAATAATAATATAATCCTGGGCGCGTTGAAAAACTGATTATTTTTTAAATCGCGATGTTTGTTTTTTTTACCTGATAGATTTTATATACCTATACTGTGACTTTACCTGACTCTCGCCATTTCGTCAGTCTTTATGGAGAATGGTTTTGAGAAAAAAGCTTATTGTGTTAAAATGTAAGTAAACAAAATTCGTTACCATAATTCAATGAATAACTGGCAATGATGCTTTTTTAATTAAATATCTCTGTTATATATAGTAATATTATTCTATATTTGTTTATGATTTATATTATTTTATTTTTGAACAGATTATAGTATTTCACACTGTTGTTTCGATGTATTTGTAAGAGAAATCTCCGTTATTACAATTTTCTTTTTCTAATGACATAACACAGTAGGGAAAAGGAGCTCACAAGGGGAAGAAGAGAAAATAATCCAAATAATGCAACAATAAGTTAATTGGCTAGAGCGCTCAATAATTGAATATATGTCCGTTCGTTACGATGATTAGATTCAAGTTAGACTTAGTTAAGTCATAGCTTTAACTGCTACAAAACGTAGAAGTATTTACAATACTTTTTAAAAATAAATATTAAGATTTTAATTTAAGAATTTCGTTTCCTTAAGTATATTGTTTTAATTTTAAGATAATTTTTATAAGAAATATTCTAAAACAACGAATTCTTTATATAGAACTTTGGTTAGAAAATAGACGAATTTCGAATGTCTCTGTGATCTTCTCATTAAACAAATGTGTTATAAGGAGTAGGAAACATGTTAGAAAAATTATCAAAATTTCATGCAAAATTACACAAATCGTTTCCGTAAAAAGAAGAAGAATAGTTAATTTGAAGATAATCTAGCGAAAGAATTTTAAGAAGCATTCAGTTCATGGAAATTAAAAAGAAATTCGAATGTAATTGCAAATAAAGTAAAGAAAAGTTCTTTCTTAAAATACCTGTGCGTTGCCTTCAAGGAAAAAAAAGTGTTAACTTTTAAAATCATTTTGATGAAAAGAAAAACTTTTGCAAATAGGTGAAAATAAGCGTACATGTTTCCATACAATCGGATTCTAATCAGATGGTTAGAAGATTGAAACATGAAATGTCCGGCATGCTCCTTTTTCATATTTCGTCTTCAAAGATTTCGGCATACATACCCGGATTTCCCCAGTTTCTTTTTTTGAGAAATACACACTTTATGCCATAAGAGAAAGTCGCTGAGTGAACGGGATTCAAAAAATTTCTCTTCTATTTACTTTACTAACAGTCATAAATTTCCTATCCTCGAAACATTAGAGGAAATCCATACTTACCTGAAATGTTAAAAGTTTTGAGATTATTTTGAAAAGCTTTAAACTTTGATTTTACACACACGCCTAGGTATATTTTGAAAGAAATACTTATATAAAGAGCAAACTTCATAAAGTAATAATATAATTTACGTAATAAATGTTGAACACAATTTAAGACACGTTTCATTGTATTGATGCATTCTGATAAATTCAGCTATGCAATCTCAAACAATTTTTAAAAAAATAAATTGATAATAAAATTATAGCTGCTCTCGGATATACTTTTTACAATATAGATAGGCATCAATGAGAATATTTTGTAGAGATACCGAATTTTCGAAAACTTGGCAATGAAAGACACGACCAACATTACATAATACTAACATGATGAAAATGTTTCTAAGGTTAAGAATACGATGATCCAAACTTCATATGCATTAAATTGGTATTCGTTTAAATAAAAACAGTACATAGACTATCACCCACCTATGTTTTCAGGTCTTAAAACATTTTAGCATTTCTTCATTTGCAAGAAACTTACGTCACACTCATAAATGAGACGTAAATTTATGAGCGTGGAAAAACAGAAGAAACATAAACATAGAAAAAAAACATAAACATAAAATAAATAAATCGAATCATTGAAACTAAACTAAATGTAATAACCATAAAAAATAAACATTAAAAATCTGTAACTGCACAAATAAAAACTATAGACTGTTATTAAAATATATATATATATAATTGTAAAATGATAAGTAACTCTCAGAATTTAAGCAAATAAAACAAAATAGGTCTACAGATATGTTCAATAGTTTTCCATTCGTTTCTTTTAAATATTACTTACATAGAGATGTCATATACTAAAGAGAAAAAATTATGATACAATATTTCAATTCACGTATCATAATTTTGGATTATTTCCGCAAGAAGAGAGCAAAATTAATGTATAATAGACCGTATCGTCAATAGAGAATTTTAGCATACAATTATATATTGTTATGGATCATTATTCTCTCGTCAATAATTTTTAAAATAGAAAATGAATACCTCTGAGAGAAGGAAATTATATAAATAAGTCCAATAAAAGAGTGCTCAAAAAATTTCAGCAACATTCACGTTTACACCAAGTCTTAATATTTGCCGTCACTTATCAGAAATTATATCAAAAGGTAGCAGGAAGACAAAAAAGAAGGTAATCAGAAAAATATGAGAAATATTTATTCCAAACACACATTAATTTTTAATGTATAAAAAGAAGGAAAAACTTTGACAATGTACATAGGAAAAATGTTTCTGGCTTCGTTAACACTAAAAATTAGGCACAATATACGCTCACGGAAGAAACAATATTTATGGAATATGTATGTGCTATGGACATGATAATATAACAATTTAAGTATTTACAATTTTAGTTTAAAACTAGTTCGAAGTTTACTTTCATAATTTGACCGCAATACAATTTCATGCAGCAATTCATACAGTACTTGGGGATACGAAAATCTCTTATTTTCACAGAGCAAAACTTTTTCTTATTCCATTAGGTTTTTTTTCAATTAATATTTCTTGATAGTGTATGCAATTTTGTTTCTTCCTGTCTTTACCGCCGCTAAAATTCCGTTCATATTTGAGTCACATAACAGCCTATAAAGGAATTATTTCTCAGGGATATAAACAGAACTAAAAATTCTAGATTCAAAATTTGACATAACCTTTGCGACTAAATCTAACTTTTATCATCACTAACACTCCGAAAAATTTTGGTTTCAAATAAAGTTTCAAATTACAACCAACTACAAAAATCAAAATGAATTAAAAACTTTTCATATTATATCAGACAAGTTTTTAAAGTTTTTACTTCCAGCTCCTGCCACTCAATAAATTTCGAGGATCGGCATGTTTCTGCATAAGAACTGAAAATTCTCCCTTTTTCAGGATAACATTTTTTAAAAATCTTGTCACCGGTCAACTTTTTTCGGCCTTAATCATGGGAAAATATGACATGACTTATGCATCTAAATCTAATTTTCATCAATCACTACCACTCCGAAAATTTTAAGATAACAAGTTTTTAAAGTTTCCCCCCCCCCAATTCCCGTCACTCAATAAATTTCGGGGGTCAGCATGATTCCATTACTAATAATAATAATAATAAAAAGAGTCGAGAGTGTCGGAAATTGACGGCGGCAAATAGAAATGAGCGCTGTGAAACTAGCAAATAATATAGGAGGCTGCGGTTAAGTTTCATATTTCATTAGTTTTTTTCAAATAAAAAAATATTCCTTGATTGAGTATGCAATGTTGTTTCTTTCCGTCTTTAGCGCTGCAAAGATTCCGTTCATATTTCAGTCACAATACAGTCTTTAACTGAACTATGCGTCTCGATATAATCAATTTTACAATATAATCCTTTGAACATTTTGATAAGGATACAATTTTTTCGCGCATAATCATGCAAAACTTATACATGGACTTTGCAACTAAATCTAACTTCTATCAAACCACTAACACTCGGAAAATTCTAGAGATAACAAATCTGACAAAAGTTTCAAATTATAACCAACTACAAAAATCAAAACGAACTAAAAACTTTTCATATCCATCAGAACAAGTTTTTTAAGTTTTTTCCCAACTCCTGTCACTCAATAAATTTAGGGGGTCAGCATGATACCACTAATAAAAAAAAGTTGAGAGTGTCGGAAATTGACGGCGGCAAATAGAAATGAGAGCTGTGAAACGAGCAAATAATATAGCAAGCTGCGGTTAAGTTTTATCGCGGAGGAGAGCAGGGGCGTCCGCCGCCGCCCGTTCATCGACGGAGCCCATAACGGTCGCCATAAAACCGACATCTATGGCTCCGTAACGGCCTGTTGGGTGTCATCGCTCCCGCCTCATATAAAACGCTCCGCTTTTCCTTTTCTTATCCGCCGGAAAACACGTGAAACAAATTTTTTTTATCTCATTCATATTGTCCCGATTCGGAATAGAGCTATGAGATTTAATTTTTGTTTCATTTGCTTTTCTAGGTTATTTGTAAAATTCTATTTCTTTTAGCATTTCAAGAATTAATTTACATTCAAGGCCGTGCAACGTAAAAATAATATGGATTTTCTCCATACTTATTCGCCGGAAAAAACGCGAAACATTTTTTTTTTTTTTACCTCATTCATATTGTCCCGATTCCGAATAGAACTACAATATTTACTTTTTATATCACTAGCATTTCCAGGTTATTTGTAAAATCCTATTTCTTTTAGTATTTCAAGGATTAATTTATAGTCAAAGCCGTGCGACGTAAAAATAATGTGGATATTTCCCCATACTTATTCGCCAGAAAACAAGTGAAACATATTTTTTTTTATCTCATTCATATTGTCCCGATTTCGAATAGAACTATTTGGCGCAGCATGGCCAAATTTGGCTCTTGCGCCAATAAATCCCCAACCAACCAACCGAATAGAACTATAATATTTACTTTTTGTTTCACTAGCATTTCCAGGTTATTTGTTAAATCCTATTTCTTTTAGTATTTCAAGAATTAATTTATATTCAAAGCCGTGCAACGTAAAAATAATATGCATAATTTCCCATACTTGTCCGCCGGAAAACACGCGAAACATTTTTTTTTTTTATGTCCTTCATATTGTCCCGAACTATAAGATTTAGTTTTTGTTTCACTAGCATTTCCGGGTTATTTGTAAAATTCTATTTCTTTTAGTATTCCAAGAATTAATTTATTTACAAAGACATGCAGTGTAAAAATAACAAACACATTTCCATGTATAGCAGTTCGCTTTTGTTATTTAAAGCGTGGAAGTTAAATATGGAAACATTTGTTCAAGCTTTGTTAAATTATCTGTGCATTGGACAGTTTTCAGGTTGAATTTCCATTCAAACGAGTTTTAGCTGGTTTTCAACGAGTTTTCACAATGCTTGTTATGATAATGATATTAATTTAAGGACACTTTTGAATGCATCGTGAAGTGATACAGTAAACTGAAGTTAATGCACTTAACACTTTTTATTTAATTACTGGCAAGATGGGAATGCTATATCATGGTTACTCTTATTATACTAGTTATTAATAGTTTTTTTTAATGAAACTTCCCAAAACTGGAAAATGCTTTCTACCTCTGAAAATTTGACACAAATGGTAAGAAACGATCCAATATAATTTCTTTTAATACAAAATTTAATTACTCGTATACGGAAACAAATGTTTAAAATTGTTATGTATAAATTTTACCAAACTAGTTCTTAAATATACAAGATAGGCAATACATATAAACAGGAACTTAAATAAATGTTTAACAAGTAATGTTTTGAGTATGAAAGTTGTTAAAAATTCAATAATATTTATACAAACTATAAGCGAAAATCTATGATAATCTAATTATGCAACCAGAAAGCAGATCACTATCATTCAAGACAAAAAACTTTAATTTCGCAATACATAAAGTTTTCATATATATATATATATATATATATATATATATATATATATATATATA
>BGPR01000173.1:357153-369636 GCA_013235015.1 Araneus ventricosus | reverse complement strand
ATATATATATATATATATATATATATATATATATATATATATATATAAGATTTATTCGTAAAGGAACATAAAGCATATTTTGGTAAAACGAAAAATACTCGATTTCTTAATACATTGACTTAAGCCTACTTATCGTGAAAAATGTTGGCTTAGCACTTTTATACTGCTATTTAATACATAACTTTTATGGCCATTTGTCAACTATTTCTAATAATTTACATTGCTTTTTAATATAAACTACATATATTTACAAATTTTCTATCTCTACACAGAACAATCGGCAATGCTAAGTTTCGATAGCGAATAACTAGATAAATTCCTTGCTGTACAGAAAACAATTCATTACCAAAGAGAAATTCTGACATTTAAACTTTGTATTGTGACTATGAACGCACAAATATTTTTACTTCATATAAATGTATTGCTGTTTATTTGAAGTAAAAATATTTTCAATTATGAAGGATAAATAATCAAAATGAAAAAATCCCCATTTTGATTTATTGGGAAGTATCTAATTTCCAAGATTTAGATTGCTTTTATTTCTTCGAATTTTTTTAATGTGTTATTGCTTGTTATTTCAAGACTGTGGAGTATTTATGAAAAACTAACAAACTAAAAATAGTTTTAATAATTTGTCTAAAATATACATAAGTGTTCTGATAAAATTAAAAGTGAAAAGTATGAAGGAAAATCGCCTTTCACAATACAACGGAAAACAATTTCATACCAGTTCAGAAACAATCCTGTAATGTTATTTTTGTTATCTTAGATTTATTTCCATTCTTAGCTATGCAAAATTAAAAGTATACAGCGGAAAATGCAAGAAATAATAAAATACTCGATTTTTTAAAGGTAAAAGATTTTAATCTGAATATCCATTTAGGCTACAAAATACAAAAATATTTGGAAATAAATCAGCTATATAATGTAAGTTTTAGTATCAATCTCCTAGTTTATTTACGTTCATACTATCGGAGAAAAACACAAGAGATTTTTAATTTGTAAACGAATAATATGTATTTCATGTAAGTTTTTACATACACGTTTCAAAAATTTGTGAATATAACTTGAGAGATGATTAAGTGCTAAATAGTACTGTAGAATTATTTTGAATATGGTCTGGTGTGCTAAGCTAGGAAGCATTTCTTCAGTAATAAGTAAGCATGTTTTCTGTCCTGTTTATCTATTCTAAATTTATTACCAACAAACAGTTTTAAGCATACTATTAGAATTCAAAATGATATATATTTTTTTATAATTTAAACGAATTTTTAATAATATTAAAATGCCATTGATTTAAATGACTTATTGAAGTTTGAAAATTACTTAGTAGTATCACTGTTTATAATTGTTGAAATATTAGGAACAAGATAATTTAAAAATTTAATTAACTGTATTTTTATCTATATTGCTTGCTAAGAATTCTTGATGCTCGTCGATGTCATAGAACAATTTGATTTTATGTGTTAAACTGAACTGAAAATTACGCTGAATATTGTTACTAATTTACATAGACCCTGACAGCAGAAATGTATTTGCAAAATATTTGAAAGCAGACTTTTCTACTTGGTTATTTAGGCTGTTTCTTATATTTCAGACTCCTTCAGTTTCTAACTCCCTTAAAACGCTTCTTTTTCGGTATAAATATAGAAAATATCTATAAATTTCCACCAAACTTCTTTAATCTAGGCTTTCCAACCCTTTTACGAAGTTTTATAACATTTTTGAATGCAAGATTTTATTTGAAGTTAAAATGTTGAACCTCTTACCTTCAAGTCCGAAGCAAACGGCATCGAATCTCAAAGACAATCGGTGCCATAACGGCATACTTGCAATCTCCTCCTCAACGTACGCATTTGAAGAAGAGGCACTCGATTGATTCTACAGCTTTTAATTGAATTAAATCAAACCGTTACCCTCAAGTGAGTGCACATCCGAATACCCGGGTACATTGCCGGGGAAAAGCAAATGAAAACTCTAATTCATGGCTCGGAGCTTTCGTTGTTGGTCGCTAACTACTCACTGAGGAATGATGTTCTGGTGCATAGCCGATAGAATGATGGCAAGTGCAGAAGGCATCGCAACTCTGAGCAATCATAATGGCTGTGCGCACACGTAGGTGATCTCGCACACATAACACACAGCACAGAAAGGAAAGAAGGCAAGGGAAGAAAAAAAATATATACATCAGGGCGCCACCCACCCTAACTTTATCAAAATCGAAAAGGGAGGAAAGAGGAAGAAGCAAGACTAAAAAAAGTAGGGGGGGGGGCTTTAATGCGACAGCGCCAGCGCAATGCTAACAGACTTCTTTTCTCTTTCTCTCTCTCTCGCTCACGCTCTTACAAGGCAAGAAAGAAAATGTCTTCTTTTATAGTAATTGCTATCGTAGAGAAGGGAAAACTGCGCAATATCCAAGAGGTGGTGCGGGGTACGGAATTATTATGGGAGAATCAGTTTATTTTCATGAAATGGAATAATGGAAAGGATGTGGGAAAACGTTTAAATTTGTTGCCACTCTATTCAGCTCCAGAAATATGGGGTTCTTATAGGGTGACATTCTTTGGTTGGAGTATCTGAGGTGGCTATTGACAGTTAAATATATTTGAGCACGCACTAAATCGTTGGCAACAATGCGGTGTAATAAAAAGGTGCTTTGTTTTTATCGTGGGTCAATTGGACGGCATGGATTCATGGTGCATTAAGGAAGAGCGGAAAAATAGAAATGGTTCAAAAATCAATGATTTGAATGGATTGTAAACTTCTTTTATGGTAACAGTTTTTGAATAATCAATGCAAATAGTGAAACATCCAGAGTACGGAAGCAAATAACGATACGGTATAATAGATAACTAAATAATGAATTTCCTTTGATATTTGTCTATTAAGAGAATGCTTTTTCGGCATTAAAAATGTTTAAATTTCTAATCAAGAACACAAGGCGAAAATGTAACAGAGTCTATAAAAATATTACACTTCAAGATTTGTTTTGAAAAACCCTGAAAATGCGACAAATGATTTATTAATATAAACTGATATTTGAAATTAAATAATAATATAATATAAAAAGGTTTTTAAAAAGTAGGAATAATTTATATAATTTAAAATTCAAATCGTCTTTCTATAGAAAATTTCTTAAATTTGTCATTATTTTTCCACAATCGTACTTTTTAAATAAATAAATGCATGCGTTCAAAGTGATATAATAATTATTATCAATTTTGATATAATTTTTTAAATTAACTCAACATGATGATATTTATGTCAAAAGTTTAAATATCTTGATTGCCTCATGTTATTAATTATTCTTTTTCTATATATTTTTCGCATCTAGAGAAATAAACAAACAAACAAAAAATTGGCTGAAGATATTTGTCAGTTTTTCCCCCCATATTTATAGGAACGTTACTTTTGCGGTTTCAAGTGTAATAAAAATGCAAAGAAAACTATTTTAATTAAGACATTTTTTGAAGCATAAGAATTCCATGAAAATATGAAAGGTAGATAATAGTTTTTAATAAATTTGAATATGTTTTGAAGCTTAAGACTTTTAATTTTAATTTGCACAAACGTGTAATATAGCAATCATTAAAAATTTCATAAATTGGGAGTTTTGCCATTAAATAGTTAAAATTTACAATATAAAATACCCTAGTAGTATTCCGTTATCAAGATGAACTTGGTCTAGCATGACTACCTAAATGAATCCAACATGATTTCGTACAGTTGTGAAAGCGGAAAATTCAGTTGGTCAAAGCTCGTAGATTTGGTTACTAAATGGACAAAATTAGATCTCTCTCCCTCTTTTTTCGTAATGTATCTCATTCACAGAATTAAAGAAAAAGAGGTTAACACATTCTACATTACATTTAATAAGATAATATAGGAATTTTAGCAGATTTTTCTTTATAATGCACTTTATTTTCAATCAGCAAAATATAATTTAAAAAATCTTTTAATGAATGCATTGGTAAGCAAGTTTGTTGCTAAAAAGAAAGCCTGTGCTGATACAGTTGTGTTTCAAAGGACAGAAATTCACGACCTATCCCGTTACAAAAACAACCAGTGTAGAAATGGATGCTTACCGAATCTCCACGGTCTCGCTGAGCTCTTTTCACGCTCATCATATTCCATGCATAAACCAACCCCGGACACAGCGCACAATAGCGACACCTCATCCCTTCTCCGCGACCATTCTTTTTGCCAGCCCGACACAACTGCGCTATGTAAACGGCTACGCGAGCATCCTTCAAAGCGAGAAGTTTAAAAAGTAATATCGCCTGCGAGTGAGAAGATTGGAGAGGAGAAAAAGCCCGGGCGAAAAAAAAAGAAAACTAGTAAGGGGAATAAAAAAAATGTCGTGATAGCGTTTCACTGAAGTTCTGAGCAGTGATAAATTTTCGAAACGCCCTATAGTGCGGTCAGGTACACTTATTAATCCCCGTGACGTCTGACAGCAAGGATAAAGATCACGTGCACAGAATAAGAGCCAGTGGCTAACGAGCGTGGCTGACTACCTGACAAGTATCTGACATTCCTTCATTTGCTTCCAATTTTCTTCTTAGTTCATTCCGTCTTCCTTATAACATAGTTGCCTTGAACCCAACGCGTCGTTTCACTCGGCAATTTGAAGATGATAATCGCACCTGCGCGTCTTCAGGTTAGAATGTGACAAGCAAGTTTTGGTTTTAGACTCTGAGGACAAAGGATGTGACCTTTAAGTTAGCACGAAAGAAAAGCTTATGATGGTGAAAGGAACCACGTAAACATTTGCCGTTGCTACCTTACTACGTTTAAGACACCTCTTTTACATGCTCAAAATACAGAAAGATGAAATTTATGCCATTAACATCCTGATGAAGTTTGGACCTCGGCTGGCGCAAATTTAGAAATCGTCACAATTTGGCTACGTACAGATAGTCCATAAACATACAGATAAACCATTCATAAAGAGGCACTTAAGAATATGCCCCATAAGTGTTAAGCAGTTTTTTATTGAGTGCCCTGATTTTAAATTTCAACATTGCCGCTCTAGTAGAATTTCAATCATTTTGTAGAACTTCATCAAACATTTCTAACTATCAGCTTCTTCTATTTTCGAGAAGTACAGGGATTAGTTCCTAAATTTAAACTCATTCAACACTGTTTTATAACACTTGTTATTTAAAATATAATACTTTAATCAAAATTTGCCAGAAACAATTTCATAATATTGTAATTAATCTGTCTGGCACTAGAGGCCTTATAAGAATTCAGAGAAAATTCCTCAAAGCTAATAAATAATACAGGATCTATTCGCTTCGGTATGGTTTAAGAATATCAGCTATTAACTTTAAGAAAGATCTCATATTACACCATACCTATTACTGATTGGCTTCCTAGTTACAAGATAATATTTGAAGACGATTTAATTTGGTATCTTATCCTCAAAATCTCCATTTAATCGGTCGGCCAAGTCAGATTTAAGGAACATTTAACTGTATACATCGCGTACCTTTATCGGAATCCTGATTGTAATACATAATTCTTCTAAGAGAAAGCAAAATTTCTCTTAGGCTTAAACATATTGCCTCCAAATTGAAGTTAATAAGAAATTTGATAAGGGAGACTAGATTATAGCTTTAAAACAAAATTTTGTTATGGAAAAGTTTTCACACTGATATAATCTGGTATCTTAACTTCTGTCAGTCACGAATTCTTCAAACAAAAATAGAGGTAATTTCACTATTACTTTCTTTTCCCAGCTAATAATACATTTAACAGACTTTGTTACAACAAAAGCAAACTGATGAAAAAAGGCATACTGCACAATACAAATTTAAGTTTGGAAATTATGAACAAGCAGCAGCCAGAAAACACAAGGTTACAATAAACTTCTGTAGATTCAACAGATAAAGTAGTTATCTCCTATTTCCTGTAGATAGGATCTGCGGAATAGCTCCTAAAGCCTGAGATAATAAACTAATAATAAATTGCCGTGAAGAACAATAGACTTATCAGAATTACAAATAGAACCGTTACTGTTAGAATTACGGAAACCAGCATTTTTAATGATATATTTTACTTATTTAAAAAACTATTTTTAGCAGTGACTTAATTAGAAAGCCACAAAAAAAAGGAAAAAAAATGCTCTCTGAACTTAAACAAATACTCACTGCAAAAAAAGCTGTTATTTCTGATGGTTTCGATATTTAAGTAATTCTTCACAAAAATTCCAAATTTATATATTTCGTAAAAATAAATAATTGAAATAAACTGGATTACTGAATCATAATTCTAATTAAATATGCAATGACATTGTTCCACAATATACTTAAAAAGTCCGAAACACCTGAGTTTTCACATCAAAAACCTTTGTTTTGACAAGCGTAAAATTATAAATATTAGTATTCTATATAACAACAACAAGTGTGAAAGGAAAATCGTGTTTGATAAAGCAGCGTATGATTTTACATTGACATTCTTTAAACCCGATACATCAATCATGGCTTTTGCATTTTTCACGAAGGCACTTAACCAATCTATTTCTATTCATGAGAAAGGAGACGGTTAAAAAGGGCGGAGAAAAGTTTCCACTAAATGAAGGTTATTAATTAAAGTGGTGTGCATACCTGATTCACAGTCCAAGCGCGTTCGCTTTTTTTCCCATCTTTCTTTCCAACCGTTTCTTTTGTTCAGGACAAATGAAGGTGAAGGACAAATTATGCTAAACGAAAAAATTAGATGTTTTTCCTTTAATAATTTTTTTATTCTGTTGCATGCAGTGAATTCTCACGCAAACAATTAAAACCCTTTTTTGTTTGTTTTTCTCATTCTGTGTACGTATGGCTAAAATACTGAAAAACTTGGGGTTATTTTATTGCCAAGAACATGGTGATACACAAATAGGATTACATGAGAATATAAAAATAATAGCAATAAAGAATTCTTTATTTTGATAGAAAACGGGTCAAAGTAGAAGGGAGGATCTTTCCGTCAAGAAATTTTGTCACCTGTCATTTCTCAAACAGTGATAGAAATAAAGAGAAGAAGAACCAATGTCCTTGCCTGAGTAAAATTATTTTTAATTAGAGTTTGAGATTTGAGGTTGAGAAAAGTAATTGCCAAAGTAGAAAGGAGGAAAAAGAGTCAAATCCTTCGATCAGGAAATTTTGTCACCTGTCATTTCTCAAACAATGATAGAAATAAAGAGAAGAACTACCAATGTCCTTGTCTGAGTAAAATTATTTTTAATCAGAGTTTGAAATTTGAGGTTGAGAAAACGTTATATCTACCTGTATCTCAAAACAGTCAAAATGGAGATATCTCTGATTTGAAAGTATAGAAATAAAAATATAAACTAAAAATTACATTTCTAATGAAAAAATTATCAGCAGATATAGGATATTCAAAGATGGTAGAATTTACATTTCTTAAAATGTAAATATCATTAAAATCAATATGGAAATTCAGCGTTTTAGTCATAATGCTAAATTAACTTAGAAGTGGACAGAGTTATTCTTTCATTGAGAGTCAGTCATATATCTAAAGTATTTTAGTTTGCAGAAGCATCTGATTTTTTTCTTATTTCAGAGTTTATTAACCCATTATCTACCACTGCCCCTTTTTTGGGACTCCTGTTTTCACCTAAACAGGGCAATTTTTTTTATCTAAATGTTGAGCTGACTGCTATAAAAGGTACGAATCCAATAAAATTCATTTTTCTAATTAAAGAGATAATTAATTCTAATCAAAAGTTGATTAATCAAGTTATTTTAAAAATTTGAGAAATATCGTTTTCTTTTATATTTCATTCATATTATATTACCCTAATTTTTTTTATAAAAAGTGAAATAATAAAAGTTTTGGCGTGTAATGGGTTAAAGCATGGAAAAAAATATTGGATTGGTGAAATCCCCCCTTTCTGATTTTCTCCAAAATTTTTAACAATCTAACCAGATAAGAAACCATCTTGACTGAAAAGATTTCGTTAGAATTTATTAAATCTCTAATTTTACTTGAATTTCCTACCATTCCGTAATGCTTCATTTTCTTACTTTTTATTTTCCAGATCTGCCCATGCTTTTTCAGAGAAAATGGTGTCCCAAGGGTTTTTTTTCATCCAAAATGGGATCAGGAGTGGAAAAATAGTAAGAAACCTTGCGTTAATTTTAAAAAAAAGTTTGTCTGAATCTTTGCAACTAGAAAATCACCCGTCATGGTATGACGCATGGAAATTGAGTCTTCCTTCGACAGATTTCCCGGCAAATTTGACGTGCTTAAATAGATATGTATGCGAGAGAAATGCTTAACATTGATTGAAAACAATTAAAATAAACAAATGTTTTATGACAGGAAATATTTTTTTATTTGCATATTATTTACATATTTCTTTATTCAAAAAACCTCTTGGTAAACAACATTCCGTGTGAAGTATTTTTCGTTATTTAACAATTTTATTATAATTCAATAACCATGAAATTCTCAGCTTGTCAAGCGTTGCCAAAAAATATTATCAAATTATATCATCACGATTGCAATAAATAATCGGATGCATCGTGCCGCCCAAACTATATCACGCGCATGATATACCACTGGCGTGATTTACTACTTTTTATTGAAAAACGGAAATTAATTTGAAATATATGATTAATATAATTTAAAATTTCTCGGGAACTATTGATCATAACGAGATAAATTTTATAACAATCGATAGGAAATTTTATTTCACTATTTTAGAGCTATTAAATTTGGAATCAGGACGACAATTACTCTTTTAAATTTAAAATTACTGAAATTTAGGTTCCCTAACAAGGAAATAATGCTGTTTAACGTCTCGCAGTGCTATGGCGCGAGTTTTATTGTTGGTGACGTCAGAGCGTTACCGAGAGACAGATCTGGGCTATTATATTAGTAATTAGATGTTTTTCCTTTAAATCTGAATTTAAAAAATAATGAACTAAAGACTTCAGAATCGTATTAATAATCAATAATTCATATAAATGAAATTAATTCATCTTCTAAATCAGCACACACATAATAAAATAGGCATTTAAATCTCGCCAAATAAATATTTCCAGAAGTTATACAAAGTTACCTTCAGAGTTCTTCAGTTACAATAACAATGCATATGTTAAAATTGACTCATCTGACAGACAACATGTAGGTAGACGGTCAATGATTGTAAAAGAAAACATAAGAAACAAATTATTTCTCTTCCTCTCCGTGTAGAGGGTAAAACTGCCTATTACGCTGCGTAATAACAGTGATTTGAACAGCCCAATTTTTTTCATGCCCTATTACGAACCACAGCTTATTTAGCACGAAGAAAGGAGTGCGAAACAATTATTTTTGAATTCCTAATTTTACAGTGCTTATTAGAAATGGCAATGCGCTAAAAGAACAATAACGTAAAGTTTCTTTATATCAAATACTATTTCTCTGTTGTTAGAAGAAGAAAAGTTTTTTTTACTATTTTTTTAAATATAAACAACAGGTCTTCTAGTTTTTTTTCGTGAATTTCTGTGAATGTTTCAACTTTTGGAAAAATTGTTTGTATTAAATTTGGTGGATTACTGAATATTGACTTTCCGATGAACAATTTTATGTAAGAATATTTTTATTAATTATTCTATTAATTAATATATAGACTTGGACATTTTGGGCATTGTGTTTGTATTTCTTCATTAATGAATGAATGAGGTAAGGAAAAACTTAAATAATAAGGAAATACGATATTTTCTTTCGAAAGAAGATCTTTTTTGTTGTTCATATATAGTATATTCCCTTCTTTAGTGAAAAAGTTATGTGTTCCATTAAAAGCAGATAGCCTATCTAAAACTGTGCTAATTTAGATGATTCATCAAATACAATAAAGGAAAACAAAATTACATATTGCTGCAAAGATCGGAAAATAAATATTAGTTATTTAATTGAAAATTTTATTGGTGAAATAGCTATTGTATTTTAGTGCAGCCCAAAAAAACACTGTAGGTGTTGAGTTTTATTTCCGATTCAACCACCTTGGAATTTCAATAGACATGCCTTTATAACTTATGCTGTAGAAGGTATTAAAAAACATATTGTTCTTAGATTAATCTTTAGAATTGAACTTTTTTTTATGTTTCGAAATTTGATCGGTATATTATCCTTTTTTAAAAATCTGAATTCGACTTCAGATATTCCGAAATTGAAAAATATTTTATTTTTCGAAAAATTGTTACATGTCTATTGAAATAAACTCATCGTGTTTCTCATTTCGAGCCGGCTACAAAAATTATCACTCGTTGATTGTATTATTCGTTTTTAGTTTAAATTAAGAATTGCTTAATTTTTAATATAGGAGTGATACTTCTCGAGACGCCATTCAGAGCATGTTGATCTACTCAAATTTTAGAGAAAATAATTGGTGGATACTACACGTGAATGGCCACAGTGGTAGGGAAGAAAATACATACAAATTTGCTACTCGTGCAGGAAATTGTATACAAAAAAAATTGAACAAGATGTAAACCGGGTGTTTCAATTTCATTCAAAGTATGCTTGCTTATTTTTAGAAATCCATAGAAAATATTAGAAAGAACGCTACTGCAGAAATAAAATGGAGCAGTGGTTCCCCACCTTTTTGGTTTTGCGCACCACCTGTTGTATAAAAATATTTTGAGGCCCACTAATTAAATATTCAAGTAAAAAAAAATACAAACACATTGTGACGTCAGACTCAGAAATAGCAAATTTTTATATAAAAATAAATTTATTAGCTATTATCAAAAAGAAGTTGTTTTATCGTAAAAGCAATTTGAAGAACTAACTTTCAAGCTTCTTAAAATAAACAATCACAAACGTTTACATTACGAGCAGTCTGTGCCTCGAGAAAAATGCATCAAAACACTGGTAAAGCCGTCTTAGCTCACAATTTCATTATAAGACAATTAGTTACAACATATAACACGTTTGTATATTATACTAGAAAATCAAATTGTCTCTTCATTCGAGAGGTTTCCCGTCAAATTCGACGTGTTTAAATAGATATATATGAGAGATAAATGTTTAACATTGATTGAAAACAAATAAAAAAAATTTCTTTACTCAAAAAACCTGTTGGTAAACAACATTCCGTGTGAAGTATTTTTCGTTGTATAACAATTTTCCTTGTACTACAGATGTCATTGTGTAAATTTTAACGTTGCCAAAAAATATTATCGAATTATATCATCACAATTGCAATAAATAATAAGATGCATCGTGGCGTTCAAACTATATCCCGCGCATGATATACCACTGACGTGATTTATTAATATTATAAAACTGAACTTAATTTGAAATATTTGATTAATATAATTTAAAATTTCTCGGGAACTATCGATTGTAGCGAGATAAATGTTATATCAATCGATAGCAAATTTTATTTCACTATTTTAGCGCTATTAAATTTGAAATTGGAAAGACAATTACCTTTTTAAATTAAAAATTACTGAACTTTAGGTGCTCTAACAATGAAATAATGCTGTTTAACGTCTCGCAGTGCAATGGCACGAATTTTATTGTTGGTGACGTCAGAGCGTTACCGGATCAGTGAGAGACAAATCTGGGCTATTATATTAGTAATGCCCGTATATGCTAATAATCAATAAAGCTTACTAGAAAAGGAATAAAAATATATTGTTTTATAAAGCAAGAAAACGAGTGAAGACTTGAAGCTCCCTGACTAGCACTAATACGCTTCTCGAGGCCCACAAGTGGGCCGCGGCCCATATGTAGGGAACCACTGAAATAGAGGATTAACTGTGGAATACTTTATTCCTAAGGGAAATCGCTATGAGCAAATCTACACTACACAACTCTCTAATGTAAATTACACTCACTACAACGCTGAAAGATAATATCCAAATGTGCGAAACGCTTCTTTCCCATATTCACGCACGAAAAATCTTTGTTACCCCCTGAGATTTATCACTCCAACCACCTTTTTATCAATCGCCATGCAGTGACATCAGAAATATACACAGTTATACCTAAACGATCTCTAGCAGTTGAAAAAAAATGCTGTATGCCCGTGTTCGAGCTACCACACTGGGCTACAAACGCTCCTACCACCAAATCCTCATTCAAACAGTACGATATGTGTGTGAAGAGTCTGCTCTCTCTCTCTCCTCCCACTCAAACATTTTTTTTCACACATAAATATTCCTCGGTGGAGTAGAGCTCGTGTTTATTTAGATGCTCGTCAATCAGAGCCGGTGATCTGGAATTAGTTTTAGTGCAGATAAAAGAGCCACAAAAGTCGACCTCCCCCTGGCCCCAGACGATTTGCTGCGAATAAATCGGCACAGAAGGGGGGAGCGGGCCGTAAAATTTAATTGGTGCCTCTTTAGGGTCTCTTCTAGAGAGCAAAAATGAGATAGGAGACCTCCACGCTGTTGCTGAACAGAAGCTGTGGAACGACGTCGCATACAGGAACTCAGAAATGTGGAAGTTCCTTTCGCTCTTTTTATGCTCCTCTCA
>BGPR01000173.1:288283-349064 GCA_013235015.1 Araneus ventricosus | reverse complement strand
TTATAGGGAATATATTTTTTACTAATATTGGTTCTAAAGGAAAAGCAGGTTAACCGGTGTTTTACTGTATTTTTTTATAGGGATATATTTTTTACTAATATTGATTCTAAAGGAAAAGCAGGTTAACCGTTGTTTTACTGTATTTTTTATAGGGAATATATTCTTTACTAATATTGGTTCTAAAGGAAAAGCAGTGGTGCAATGAGTGATTACTTGAAAGGAGCTGGCTGCATTTCCGGAAGATGATGATGATAGAAAACCAGAAATTTATTTCCGAATTCAAGCTCCAACATAGAATAAATTCGCATAATAATTCGATAGATATTTACTGTTATAGAAAGAGATATTTTCTGGATGATTTCTTAATATTGTAGGAAACAGAATAGGCTTTTAATGTTTAAAGCGTTTCGAAACAAGAACAACAAGTTTCTACACATAAAGGAAAATATGATAACTCAGATTTGCTAAATTCAAAGCAGGATTTCTTCATAGTTCTTCTGTACTTTTTATTTATTTTTATGAATAAATATATGCAAGTAGAATGGGTTTATTGTAACAATGATAAATATGGGTATGGATTATTTTCCTTTCTGCAGAATAGGATATAATACAGCCATTTTTAAAACAACTTTTATGGATGTGTGCCCAAAACTTTCGCGGTATTTAGTTTATTACATAGCTTTATAAGAAATTACAACCCACGATTTATGAGACTTCACTATGGAGCATTTCTGCTAATGATGAAACAGTTATCTAGGAAATAAGTGCGGTTTTAATTTATTTTATTTATTTATTTGCATAAGAAGACATTTAATATGGCTAAGAAGCCAAATCGAACAAATCGATGACCAGTAAAGTTCGTACGTGTTGCGTTCATTGTTTCTTAATGCATGCGATATTTATGGGAATATGTGTAGGAATAAAATAATGAAAAGTTACTATAATCCCAAATATCAATAATAAGGAAAAAACCGCAAATATTATTTATTCTTTATGCAATGTGATCAACTAGTATTTATTTATTCAATTACTAGTAATCAAAAACCGTTTTTCCCTCAAGGTCATAGCGGAAAAAGGCAATGCGCAGCGGTAACATCACATTAACACGAGCTTTCATTGGGACGAAACACATCATAAAAATGTGTGCATATCCCTTCATATTTATTCCCTTCGTATTTAAATCTCAAGTTAAAGATATATGATCCGTAATTGATGAAGATTAAATGATACCGCTATAAGAACTCCCCAAGCGCAAATTACTGAGCAGCGGCGATGATAAACAAATTGGCTCTCATCATTAAAGATAAGATCTTTTATCGTAAACGATCGGGCAAGCAACCAAACCAGCTTGCATGCGCCGCTTCTTTTTCCTCCAGTTCTGGATGAGGAAAAAAGTTGAAAAAATTTATAGGCATATGCTAAATAGAGTTATCGTAGGCAGAGCGGTTAATAAAGCCATCAAATACAGAATGCCTTCAACACAGGGAATGTTTTTCTAATACTCTTCGTGCGCTCGGTTCGCCCCAAATATGGGATAGGAACCAGATCTGGCGAGTTGATCTCTGACCTCTCATAGGTGCCTCGGCCCGAGCATCTGTTTTTCGACACGCTCCTCCTATTCCCGTAGGTCCAACCTCCTGTGAGGGGGACTATTAGGGCTTCAAACCAGAACCACAGACGTAAGTAAACAGTCGGTTCGTGCAGGTAAACAAATGATAATGGCCTTTAATGGCATGACCGTTTGTAGCAGTACAAATTGTTACGATCTGGTGCTCTGCTGGATAACAACAGTAAAGAGGACGCACGTCTGATTGAAAGCATGTTTAACCGATAAAACAACTAAACTAATAAATGAGGCCATGAAGTAAAAAGAGAGACGTGATCTTTGTTACTACTAGTTAATATTTTAAAAAAAAGAAAATCTTAAGACCTAAAAATTTATGTAGGGGTAGTTAGGACTATATGGCGATGTTAACATTTAACCGTTTTTAATAAATTTAGTTTATGAGGTAATTTTTTTTCTTTGCATTTATTATTAGATTGATCTTTTGTTGTGTTATACCTACAATGAGAAATTTTTATTTTAATATTATCAAAGTTATTTTGCCATTTAAAATAAGCAAAGCAAAAGTGCCAACTTGCCTCGGCACAGGGGTAAGAAGACTTTGGCCAAGGGCCAAGATGAAAATTATGACAAAAGTTCAATACATTTTTATTTTTAGAAAATTTAGGGCAGGACTCTAATTAATTAAACGTTTTTATGCATTTTTCTTTGATTAGTATAAAATGAAAGGGTTATTTTGTTTAAAATTCGAGTTCATAGAAAATTAATGCAACTCAAAACCAGTACTTTTCATTTACAAAAATTGGAAACCAATTTTCCTCATCTAGAGTCAGAGTAGCCCTCGGGCCACCATGTGTGGCATTTGTAACACTCTATTTAATCTTCTGATAGAGGGTTAACATAGATCTTATAACACGCAGAGCACTGTATTATATTTTCTGTAGAAGTTTGAACTGACGTCAAGAGTGTCAGAAGTTTGGGCTTTTCAAAGGAATCAAAAAGTTTCTTCCTTCAGTTTCTTTGTAATAACTCTTTTTATGCACCATCCATCATCTTCTTCCGCACTAAATAAGAAAATTTTAGATCATGCACTATTTTATTACCAGGACTGCACTAAAAATGTCTTGCAGTTTTTGGATTTAATATTTCCATGGATAATCACGTTTACTGTCCCGAGGACTAAGCCAGCCTTTATATAATTGATTAGAGTAGCTCATTAAAAATTTGGAAAGCTGACTGATAAATTCACCAGGCAATCAACGCTGAAATTGCGAGAAGGATTATATATTTATTCGTTAGAAGAAAATCACTACAAGTCGCACCGTTGGCAATGCGTTCGATTCCAAGATCAGTTTTCGGCGATGTGCGTGAAATAGAAGTTAGGTTTATGATGCCAGGTGTGTTTCTTTATGAGAAAACGTAGAACCCATCTTGCTAAATTGAATGTGTACTTAATAAAACTGTTTCTGACTGTCTGAAAATCAAAATACAAATTTCAACTCAGAACATTCAAACAATTTAAATATTTCTTAATATTTTTATAAAATGAAACTCTAAGAAGATGCATATATTTTTTATTAGACGTATAACACCTGAAAAATTAACGTTTTTATTAATTAGTTAAATTAGTTATTTCGGACAGTTTTTTCGTTCCTCTGTGAAAAAGGAGGAAAAGCGGATTCTGTAGGATTTTTTTCAATATTGGTATTTTCAGTATCATTTTTTGTTTATTTTTTAAGGATCGAAAATAGTGCTTTGCATACCTCTATATCTAATTGAGATTTCTTCTTTTAATTGAAATAGTCGTTTAATAGTTTTAGTTAAGAACAGTTGCTTTAATTTAGAGGATCGATTTTCGTAGGAATTAAGATAGAACTATTGGATTAAATAAAAAATTTAACGATTTTAAATTGTAAAACGTTAGTTAGTGTGGTGTGAAATTTGATAAAAGGGGGGATTCCGTAACCAGATTCCATGTTTTTTTTTTCTTTAAAGTTAGCGGTTGCAACTCTACAAGATGTTGATTTGGAGTTAAATGGACTGAAAATAAACAAACATTTTGGAGAAAGTTCGGTGAGAAATTTGGTATTTAGAAAGTTAGAGATCTCGGCAGAAACGCGGAGTTCGCTCAATGAAGCGGATTGATTATAAGGTCGAAACATGGAAATTTTGAAGAATTTACTGGTTTGCATACGAGCTCTAAAAAATATTCTGGTGCTCTAGTGAAATGTATACAAACAATACTTCATAATCATAATTTTAATTTTTATTATTAAATATTAACATTAGTTAAAAGGTGAAAAAGTGGAATGATCTGTCCTGAAATACTGTCCTTACTGCAAGAATATTGCCAGAGGAGTAAATTTTGCTACACTCATATTAGTAACGGAAATTTCACATTTAAAAGGTTAATTACTCAGTATTTCTCAAATATCGTCATGTATTTCTTCAAATATAGCATTTACTTTCCCTTATTAAAACATTCAGAGTAAGTATTGAAGTCTTAAGCAAGATTATTGAAAAGAAACTATTGTCTCAAACACTAAAATTTTTATTACAGACTCAAGGAGGTTCAAAAAATCACATCAGGTTAAAGAAAATAAACAACGAAAATGTCTTTTCCGCATATCAGGAAGAAAGAACTAAGGAATGAGAAAAAAGGAAGAAAAACTTCAACAATGCATACAGAGAAAATTAAGACTTCAGTCTCAACTGTCTTAAACAAACTTTGCTTTCTATATAGGAACTTTTTCAACATAAACGGAAGGGTTAAAAAAATAAAGCGGACAAAAATTAAACGCAAAAAGTCCCGTCGGAACCCATCGTTCTTTTACGAGCGCACTTGTTTGTAGTCGTGTAGTAAACGGTCCCAGTGACAAGAATATGAGCTTGCTCTCATCCCCACTGATAGCCCAATACAGTAAGTCAAGTCTTTGCCCTGTTGACTTTATGAAGCCATCCCAACACCTTAAGTGGCCTATAAAGAAAATTTAAGAGTACAAGCATAGAGAAAAACTCACCTGATTCCTCTGGACTCGACAGGGGTGCCACGGGCGACAGTTACGCAACTGCGTTTGGCGATGGTGTTTGGATTTGGCAGATTTCGGCTGAAAAAGAAGATTCCTCTAATTTTTTTCTTCAAAAAAAAATTTCTTTCACTTAGGTTTGTATGGTATGATTTTTAGATCTGAAATTTTTAAGATTTCGTAATATAATATGATATATGCGCCTTACTTTTTTAAATACTATAACTTAATACGGGGTAAATTCTTATTCTCCTTAAGGCGTATAAATAAAAGGGTTTTTTTTTTAATTATCATTAGAGACAACTTAATATGGGATAGCCTTTTTTATTTTTTCCCCTTCATACTCTGCTTTGTTCCGCATTTGAATGGAAATTTTTGGTACTGACAAAATATGCATTTTTCTTGTAAACTGGGATTTTCGGATTATACAGATATGTAAAGTGCGGTTATAATTTAGTTTTTCGTTATTTTTTCACTATGTAACAATGGAAATTAACTTTTTCTTTGCACGCAGTATAGACATTTTGCCAGCAATCATTATTATTATTGCTTTTGTTTTTTCAAGCCTCTATGTATGAGTCGATCTTTCTACAAGATTATCATAATTCCACTTTCCACGCTTTGGAGATTTGTGAGTTTTCCAATCACCATGTAGATCATGTTACTCGAATGTCCTATTGTGTCTTATCATGTATGATATCCAGAATCATTCCAAATCAGTTAAGACAAGAATAGTAGACATATGAACAATTGAAATGGACAAAAGATCTTATCGTCGTCGTTCAGGCAAGAGTCACTTAGTCCAGAAACTTGCTGAGACAGATAGAGCCAGTCGTGACGAAAAATAGTTATAATTATTTTACAGACTTCTAACTCCTACAATAGATTTACTGATGTTTAGATAACTGGTTTATATCATGGAATAATTAATGGAAGTTCTAAGTGGTAGCAATAGTCCATCAAAGGGAATTTTTGTGTACTTTGCGATTTTTGCCTGCCAAATTGCAGAGTTTTCCATATCACATGAAAAGAAAAGAAGGCACCTTCCAGTTTCTTCATCAAAACCCCCATTTTAAAAGGATATCCAAAATTTCATCTAGCAGTAATTAAAAAGTTAAGAGACTTACTATCATTTGTAGTAAAAAAATATATATTCTTAAAATTTTACTATTATTTAATTGTTCATTTTTCTTTAGAATTTGTATAAAAATGCAATGAAAGACATTATGAATAAAATACGATGACAATATTTGGATGTTCTACTCAGAATTTCATGGAAAATGAAAAGGACAGAAAAGCACTTTTAAAATTTACTTTGGTGTAGGGAGAAATCGTCTCCCCCCCCCCCCACATTCAATACTTTTAAGACTGATTTTTTAATAAATTGCATTAAAAGGAAATAGTAAATTGTCCCTTCAGTCTTGAAAGAGTTAAAATATATCTGAACTTATTTATTATTGCAGTTTAATTACATCAACAGAGTTGCTCAAACACTTCGCAATGTATGTAGGAATCTCGGTTTCAAATAAACATATATTAATATATTATAAGAAATATGATAACGATAAATTAATGCTTTATTGTTGAAATAGATTATTGCATCAGAAAGAGTGTAGCTTCATACTAAAATCAAATAATGAGTCTTTAATTTTACTCTGCATTTTTTTACCGCACAGATTTGAAGTTTTGGAAGACCAATCAAACAATTATATTTTGTCCGAAAACTCAAATTTAATCAGACAATAAGAAAGTACATTGAATTAAAAGTTGCTAAAATCGGAAAGCCTTATCGTACGAGCTACATTAAAATAGATTATTTAGCATTATTGCAAAAAGTGTATATAAACGATGAGTTATGATACAAAGAAGGGATCGCTCGAAAATCTGGGAAATAAAGAAAATGAATAAAACAATTTGCAATAGAAAAAAATTGTTTATATTACTATGATGGCCAATATAATGCTTCTACTGATATTTCGTTGTCATTAAGTAGAATGAAAGGGTTATAATTTTTATCGCATAAAATTTACAACAAAAACAAGTTTTAAAAAAATAATGCATTGAAGTCTAAGGTCTGTTTAACCCCACATAATATTTTTCGAAAGAAACCTAGAGATAGTAATTATGAAGTAAATAAACAGTCCTAAAACATCTTATTTAGTTTTCTACAAGTTCAGAATAATATAAAGTATGAAAAAACAATACATA
Organism: Araneus ventricosus; assembly: GCA_013235015.1. Lineage (NCBI taxonomy): Eukaryota > Metazoa > Arthropoda > Arachnida > Araneae > Araneidae > Araneus > Araneus ventricosus. The sequence goes on along the minus strand of BGPR01000173.1, from coordinate 342,266 downwards.
AATATATTGTAATAAACATAATGAATCTATACAATGATTTAAAGCATAGAATATGCTATTTAAAAATATGTGATTGAGATTTCGAAGACAACATTTTAGAACTATCGAATAACTTTGAATAAAATAAAGCAGCGATATAAAATTTAAGAGATTAATTATTTCGTTTGATCTAAACGATTTTAAAAAAACCTTTTCTTGTATGCTGAATGATAATGATTCTGAGAAATTAATTTTAAAAAACTTTTTTTTTCTTTTCAAACTGATGGCAGAGAGTTTGTGATAACCGTAGTCTTTTAACTAGATTTAAAAATTATGCATGGCTTTTTAGTATGAATAGTTCATTGCGAATTTAAATTTTAACTTTCTTTTATTATAAAGTTAATCAAAATGTAATTATTAAACTAATCAGTTTGGTACTGTTACGTTTTGAAAGATGAATTTTTAAAAATTGATAAATATAATGCAATATAAAATGTTCTTTTTGAAACTAATTCTTTTAAACTTCACTGTATTAAGCAATTTTTTTAAAAAAAATTAAATTTATTCTTAATGTTGAGCTATTTCAGAAATCTTCAAGGGTCTAACAAGAAATTAGATTCGTAAAAATTTTCAGTGGATGTAAATTTCAGCCTGTACATCTATTTCATCCACCGACATCTTAAGTGTATATGGATGGTATTTCTCCAGTGATTTCAACCTTTAAACTAATATTCAGATACCTCTTGGTAAAATTTTGAAATGCATTTTGAAATGACACTTTTAATGTGTGCTTGATGGAAACTAAATTTTCCTAACAAAAAATCATTCTGCGAAAGTAATCCTATAAGTCTAACATTGCATTACTCACAAAAATCGTTTCTTTTAAAATTATTTAACTATTGAAAATCAAATTTTTAAAAAATAGCGGAAGTGAAAAATCAAAATAAAATTTGAGGAGCAATAGAAGGCAAATTTACGACGTAAACCTTACCTGAACAAAACTCGATCAGGTTTCAGATGACAGCGTCATTTTCGAGATGTCGTCGAGAACATAAACTTGCACGCACAAAAGGTGCAAGAGTAATATCGTAAAATGACTCCCGGGAAAAGATGACGTCCAAGGTAGCCATATTTAACTCAGAAGCCGGATTCCGAAGGGGGCAGGGCTACGGAGCTGTCAATCTGTCAGTGCGCTCGCCAATCACCGGATGCTGTAGGCGGTGCCATAACTCAGGGCGGTCGTAACTGTCGGATGGCTTTCGATGATGAAAATGAAATTAGGAGTGGAACGTGAGAGTTCATGATATGTTCCGGGGCGCTAAACATTCCGGCAGATCGTCAGGATGGTTTACCTACCGATTGAGAATCTGAAAGATAGAAATTATTTAGATTTAAGCAAAATTATCGTTAATGACATAAGTTTTATTACGGACATAAATTATCAACCGAATTCTGAAGTTTACTGCTTTTTATCGGAATAAAAGCAATCTTTTCGTCTAAAAATCTAATTGGTGTACAGTTAGTGATGCATTGAATTATCAAGACGAAGTTAAAGATTTTTGTGTCGAAAATGAGTAAAAAAATATATTAATGGACAGTTAAAATTATATTAACATATTCCGTAATAATAAAGCTTTGCACAGATCTTCCAGGAAATAGAAAATTTATGTGCTTATATTTAAGCATATTTAGTATATGTGCATATTTCACACTAAAGTAACTGTATCGATAATATATATTGAGATAATATCAAGTACTAATATATATACTTGTAATAAAATAATTTTATTAATAAAAATTGCTTTTATATAAAATATCTGTAAGGTATAAAAAATTTAATTGGACGGACATTAAAATACTATAAATAATCACAATTTCTTCAACATATTTCAGCGATTGACAACTGATAAATTTATACTGAAATGAAAAAAAAAAAAATCTTTTTTAAAATAGAGTATAACAAAACCTTTCCAAAGGAGTTCTCTAATAGGAAATTATTATTTTCCTTTCCCTCCCATCCACACATAACTTTTTCCTTGTGAGTGGTACAAATGCTGTACCAGTAGAATTTTTGTCCTCTGAATAAGGACCGGTATAAGCGTACAAGTAGAATTTTTATCCTCTGAATAAGGTTTGGTATAAATGCGCAAATAGAATTTTTGTCCTCTGAATAAGGGTTGGTACAGATGGTGTATCAGTAGGATTTTTGTCCTCTGCACACGGATAAGTATCTACTGTACCAGAGGAAATGCTGTACGTGTTATTTTTTATCCTTCGCTTACGGACTGATACAGATGCTCTATCAGCAGAATCTTCTTCCTTTCGCGTACAGACTGGTACACATACTGTGATATTAATCCATTAGGATCTCCTTCCCGGGTGGAACTAATCCGTCCTTTCTCTAATCATCCTATAGATCATTTTGCTCCTCTGTCCTACTTTATTTCAGGCACGGGGACATGAGGGGGCGTTCTGTCCTACTTTGTCAAGTGGTGGTTTATTTTGCCGGGCACAAGGGAAGGCGAGAATCGGTGAGCTCCCCGACAGTCAAATGAGAACATCAAATGAAATCTTCTGATGACTTAAAAAAGGGGTTTCGTTTTTTCCGAAATTGCCGTTTCGAAAAGATAATTTAAGACTTCATCCTCTCGCATTTAGTGATTTATCTTTAATTAATCTGGAAATTAATTAAGTGGGGCCGCGTCTTCACCCGAATTTTGGGATCGTGAATAATTTTTTAGACAAAAATGGGATTGTTATTTTTTCAGAGTAAATTTTTTCGCGTCGGGCGCAGAAATATTTCAGTAACATCTATTTAAGTCTACTTTGGTAATCTTTTAAAACAATTTATTAAGTGCTTATCTAACTTTTCAATCCAGTTTTGCTGAAAATGAATTATTCAGGCGGGGAAGAGAGTGCAGCAGATCACATTCGGCGTAATTAAAAAATAAATAAATAAAAACCTTCGCTACTTATTTTATCGCATTGCTTTAATTCACTCTTTTTTCAGAGAAGGGGGGGGGGATACTCTAAAGAACGCCACAGATTTACCAGATGTCGACGAAAGAAATTATATGTGAACTCGTTTTTCGCTTGGTTTCCAGTGCAATGGCAATTGCTATGGAGAGGGAATAAAAATTCTGAAGATGAACAAAATACAAAAAAAAATTCTACTACTTGTTTTTCATTAAAATTAGTTCTTCATCACTGCAAAAAAAATGCCCAGGTGGTCCAAATTTGGCGACTCTCACCTACTTCATTATTGAATGAATGTGAAACAGTTTAATTCTAACAAGTGAACTATGTAATAAGGACGACGATTTTCTTAAAATTCTTGACATTTTCTGTCGAATTTTCAAGGATAATCGATAATGACATCATCCAATAGATTATCTAATAAACATCGTTGTTAAACAACTTTTAAAACTAAATAAGTCACCTTTTTATGTGCAATAATGTTTCAAATGAAGTTGACATTGTTGGGCCATTGGAAATTCAATAAGTAATGAGTTTAGGAGTTTTAAAATTCCAGAATCGCAATAATTGACCGTCTTCAAAGGGAATAATTACATAATTAATAAGAAATCCCATGCTATTAATGACTAAATGAAAAAAATCAGCACCTAAACATTCAAAATGAATGCCTCAAGATTGATCCCCGCATATTGTCGCATAATTGTTCAAGTTTTTTCATTGACGTTAAAAGAAAATGATAAGTTTCGCCTGTAATTTGAAGGTGACAGTAGCGGGAATACCAAGTGGTACATCATTATGCCTAATCTCCCCCCGGGGGGATCACGAGCAAGTGGATAAGAAGCCGCTGGGAAAGTAAGTGGGGTCTCGCTTCCCCTGGTAAAATAATGGTGGGGGGCTAAGTTACCTCCACTCCGATGACGGAAAGTACCTCCTTCGGGAGGGGCTGGGCCGTGGCCGGTGATGGCTAGTCTACTAGGACTCCGAAGTTAATTCCGATTGCTGAAGTGACGCCAGTTATTCAACGACTCCGGATGCTTGGGCTGGAAGGGGGAATAGGTCTTTTGTGATTATTAAGCCCAGTAAAATAATTCTGAACATGATCCAAATGTATTTAAAAGTACCTGAAATATTTCAAATGAATTAAATTTTAAACAACAATTATCAATATTATGTGCAATGAATCTCAGTAATTAATAGAAATTAATTTAGTGATCTGTTAGGCGCGGGCGATCTCTCAGATTGCTTGGGTAGATTTTAGTTTCCTCCACGGAATCTTTTGGTAACGGTTTCGTGCGCTTTGGCTCTCTTCATAGACTTTCAACGAGTATGGCGAAGAATCAGCTTTATTCACCCTTCGCTATAGGGCAAAAACCAAAATTCCAATCTCTCAGATCGCTGTCCTCAAAGTCGAATGTTTTTGTAATTTTTAAAAATGTATATAGGGAAAATCAGGGCAAGATGGCTAATGGCTTATTTTAAGTTCATACTACTAGGCAGCGCCATCTCAAGGATACTAATAGCCCTCTACATAGCTGCGCACTAAAAAAAATCGCATATTTAAGCCACTAACACCATTTCGTTGTTTGTTACATAGTGTTCGTATTTTTTGCTTGGCGTGTTGTAAATTTCAAGACCTTTAACGTAAGATATAGTGGACTAACACCTAAAATATTTGGTTATTCTTTAATATGCATGACTACGTTAGACAATACACTGTAAAAAATTTCCGTAAAATTTACGGTTTTAAACTGGCAGCTGGGTTGGTTGTGCAAAACCGTAAAAGTTACGAAGTAAATCCGTAGGCACAACGGTTTTTTACCGTACAGGAACAAGTTTTTCCCGTAAAAGTTAGGAAGTAAATCCCTAGTCACAACGGTTTTTTACCGTTTGAAATCAAGTTTTCTCCGTAAAAATTAAGTCATCGAAGTAAGTGGCGTCATCGACTGAGTTGAGTTGTTTTTCTCCTTCTGTTCGAGTTGAGTTGAAATGTGCTGATGTGTATTATCAATTAGGAATATTAATTAATCAAGGCTTAATTATTAATTTCAATTAGTTTAATTAATATAATTTTTAATTGAACTTACTTGGACGATTTCGATACAAGATGGTGACAAAACTTCTAACTCCTCCGAGCCGGGGATAGAAACCGCGTTCTTAGAAATACAAGGCAGTCGCTCTAACCACTAGACCACCGGAGACTTCATAAAATGAAGCAAAAATAATCTATTTGAGTTTTAAAGTCACTATAGCTCTAGTGGTGTAAAAATCAACTATTGCCAGAACACGTGTTTTAAGGTTAGCTTTCATGAGTGACAACAGGTTACTGCAACATGTATAAACAACAGCGGAGATGGAACCCTATTAAAAACATGAAATGAATGCAATAAAATTACATTTAAGAAAAGGGAAAGATATCGTACGGAAAGCAATACCGTATGACGAAAAATAGAATTTGAACTGACGGTTTTAAACCGTTTATGGCTGGAGCGGAAAACGGTGAAAAACCGTTTTGTTAACAAAACAGCTTTAAATCGTCAAATATACGGAAAAAGTCCGGGAGAAAAACGGATATTTTTTACAGTGTATGTTTTTCAAAATCACTAATCGTTCGCCATCAAACTAAGACATCTAAAATAACGAGAAATTTCGAGATATGCTTAGCTGTTTCGAAGTCATGAAGTAATAAAGCCTCTACCTTGAATATTAAGTGGAAAAGAGCACAGCAGCCCTTGCTTGATCCAAATCATTTGTAAGTTCGACAGTAAAAAGGAAACTTCAGTTAAAGAGCACATTTTTTTAAAGTGTGAATTACAGTCATATTTTTTTCAGAATTTGTGATTCGGTTTATTTCTTTACGTAAACCCCCCAATAAACGTCGAAGTTCTGTGTGTTGTAGTTTCATTGATAAATTTGTATTTTCTTGATTTGAAACTTGTGAAACTTTCACCCTTCGGCGAACGAAGGAAACTGAAAGCAATATAACCACTGCCTGTGAATAATATTAATAAGGCCGAATTCGTATTAAAACCAGATTTCTTCTACATATGAAATCAACTTAAATTCTGAGAATCATTTTATAGTGAGAAATAAAGTTGAAATACAGATTAATACGACGATAGTAAAATGAATACTAGCAAAGATATTACATGATACGTCACCGATCCTGAAGGAGTAAAATTCAGTAACATTTCACCTTTGAAAAAAAACTTAAATCAAAACATATTTTCCTTATAATAGCAATAATAATGAGATAGGCGCAACATTTAATAAACCTGATTAATGTGGTATAAGTAAAAGCGCCTATTCTATTAAAATTCGACGTGTATGTATCTATGTCCGGCTGTCTTCTCACGTACCGCTCAATGCAGAAGCACGCCGAAAGTACCAAAAGATGGGAAATAATCCAAGGAAAACATTTTGGCCATTTAAATCCCAAAATTACAATTAGTTAAAAAGATATTAATTAAAAACGTCAGAAAGAATGAAATATTGTGCTGCCATCTATTGGAGCTCCTATTTTTACTCTGTTGCAACTGATGTTCTTGCATCTGGTTTGTATAAAAGGGTTTTTTTTTATAGCGATCTTCCGAGTTTTGATTTATAAACATCGAAAAAAAATCGTTTTCCTGCATTTTTTCTTTCTTTTTTTTTGTCGTATAGTGTTTCATTTCTCAACGTTTCTGTTCTAAGGTAATAAAAAAGACTAGATTTGAAAAGATATTTACGTTTATTGGGGAAAATATTTATTCATTTTAATCCATATATTTTTTTCCATTATTATTCAAATGCGGGCAAGAAAAAAAAATATATGTTTCTATTGTTTAATTTATCAGTTTTTGTGTACTATTAATCTTTTATCGTTTCTGTTTTTTTATTTCATTTTTTCTTTTTCATTAGAATTCTCGCGTTTTCATTCAAACCATACTGTTTTAAGGTAGTGAAAAGGCTAGAATTGAAAGTTTTAATCCAACAATAGAGGATTCAAAGCAGATTTAAATTTGTTGGGGAAGCTTAGTGACAATATTTGTAGGGAAAAAAATAGAGGCGGGCATATGAAAAAATGTGGATCCCTAGTAACGCTGGGTTATTAGCTATAAAGTAATTAAAAGGCTAGATTTAAAAGTTTTAATTTAATAATATAGTATTCAAAGGAGATTTATGGTTTTGGGGGAAAGTTAGTGACCAATATTTGTAGAAAAAATAAACTGGAGGCGGGTATATGAAAATTAAATAATAAAAAGACTAGATTTCAAAGAATATTTACATTTGTTGTGGAAAGTAAGTGGCAATTTTTGTTGAAGAGAAACGGAAGCGGGCATATGAAAAAATATGGATTCCGAGGCCTCACGTGACTACACTTCTTCTCTCCACCAGGAAATGACGCATTATTCGAGATAGCCCGTGCAACGCCGGGCTACACATCTAGTTTGTTAATTGAGTGTTGCCGCTAGCTACCATGGATTGCATAAATATGCAAGTTTTTTTGTGGCAATTCTAATATCACTTAATCTAGTAAACCTGACCAAGTCCATGAGTTAAAGATTCATAATAAAGGGGAAGTGTCGTATCTTCTGTTGGTCAAAGCGACCTTAGAGCACCTGGATAGCATCTGACAGAGAAGTCTACCTTATCTCCAATATATGAGGGATAGACTCTATTCCTAAAGTACTTTCAATTGAAACTGACCCACATTTGTATTTCGTTTAGAAGAAAACCTCCAGCAGCCAGCCTGACCGCTGATAGAAATCGTAGCTAAACCGAATCTCGGTCTATAAGTTTTTGAATAATAGTGCTACGAAAATATCGTCCGGTGAGTGTACGGTGAAAGCAGTCCAACAAGGAGGATAATGGAGTTCGACACTTTATTCACGATCGTTCCGGAAAACACGTATCACAGGAAACACGAAAATCAGCACTTGTACAAATTAACAACACAAACAGACAGCAGATTTCTAATAATAACAGTAACAGCAGTTTTCAATAGAGCTCGGCTCACCAGCTCGCACTGCGGTTATTCCACAAAGACTAGACAGATATCTGAGTAGCTTGGTATTTATACCTTTTTCAGACAGGATGTAACTTTATATAGATTTCTCTGGAAGGTTCTCCATAACTCCGTCCCTAGTAGATAAGTCGGGGGTCATTGGTTTCCATCCTATAAGAATCCTTGTAAATCCCTCTTTCTTTCCATAAGACTAACATAGCAGGAAAGCAGTACTTACAGATTTATGAGAATAGTATTTAATTGCGCAGTCGGAGGATAGAACAGGATAGAATGCATAATCTTCTTCCGACTCACATTCCTCAGAGATACCAAGTAGGCTGTAAGAAAAAATTTGAAACTAAATAGGGCTTGAACGCTTGAAAGTTGATGTGATGTGAAAGTTTGGACAGGGCGCATGCCATTTCATACAACGATGGTTGAAAGAATCGAGTGCTAATTTAAGCAATTTGACAGCGTATTAAAAATTGTTTCATTCAGGAATAATGTTCTTCGAAGTCCTTACAACAGAAAGCAGTCAGAATAAGCTCATTATGTCCTATTTGTATTCACATGAATACAATGCATGTTATTTTAATAGGCCACTTGTAATAGTTTGGATACTGTGACCTGTATTCCAACCACATCCTAAGACCCCCTCAAAAAATAATCCAAAAAACATCCCAAATCTTTTATGTGGTGACTTCATTTATAATTTTTGAATGAAAGTTATATTTTTGTTTTAAATAGCTGCAAATTAATAACTGTTGGCGGTAGCTATAAAATTTGGACCCAAATGTTAGAACAAGTATATGGACCCGTCTGATAGGATTTCAAGACATAAAAAAAAGTGCCGTCAATTGATTATCAGTATAAAACTTTTTAACTTTTTACTAAATAAGTTGGAAAAGAATAACATATGTTACAGGCATAATGCAATAGTAAGAATTACGTAAAAAGTATCTAACCATCGTCATGTTCCTAATGTGATTATCATTAATGTAAATATGATTGCCAAAACATGAATAATTCACATAAATGTTAGGATCAGTGCGAAAATTAATTGCTATGAAATTGTTAATTTAGTCAATATTTTCTCCACTATTGCTAAATAGTATACCCAGTAAGTTTGAAGTCTCTGAAAAAACAGCATGAAACAGAATTAGAAGAAGCAAAAAAAAAAAAAGTTAATTCGATAGTGGAAAATGCCTTTCTTTTTCATTTGGTGCAAATTTTTAACAAAAAAAGGAGTATCTCACATAACCTATATACACAAAGCCTCATTTTTTTGTGACAGCAACATAAATTCTAGGGTTTTCTTTTAATATATAACACATTCTTCACTTCACATTCATGCGTTCATTCTCCTCTGTACGAGTCTCTTTATACGAGTGTATCTTTATAATTTGCTTGAACAATATTTACCACTTTACTTGTATTTTATTTTTTAAAAAAGAGTAGATATATTATTATATAATAGTACATTGCCTAGAAACAATAGGCATTCTAAACAAATGCATGTACCAGGTTCATCTGGTAAAACACTCCACATGAATAAATGATGACACATAATGACTACATTGGCACAGACTAAAAAGTAATTACAATATCTAATTTATTTACTTCATTATAGTGTTGACAATGACACCGGAACAACTGTGAAAACAGTCAACGTATAAAAACAGTGGCATACTAACAAGTGATATCCAATTAGAGTCTGAACTTGCGTGCAGTTTTAGATTTTGAATTTGCGTGCATCTGTTTTACAACTTTTGAGTTTCATAGATTTCATTTCATACCCCGTCATGGATTTCAAGTTTAAAAAAAATGGTATTAATTGCAATGGCTTAATTAAGACGTTCAGTGCCCCGCTGCTACAATAGTCAAAGACGACTCAGGTTGACAGTACAGCAGAACTTCGATTAACCGTCACCCTCCGGACCAGGGCTATAACAGATAGCAGAAATTTCTTAATACATATGTACAGTAACGTGATTTCACTGATGGCTTGGGACAAAAATGAAAACAAAATCTTTCAAAAGTGAATGATACATACATTTTGTTTTTAATTCTAAAAACGATCAATATAAACTTCGGCATAAGAGTAGTAATATACAGAAATGTATTGCAATACTATAACCTAAGTTACTTTTTTCAGACGATAACGGATAACAGAAACTGGCGGTTAAAACGGGTGACGATTAATTGAAGTTTTACTATATTTAGAAAGATATGAGCTATCGCATTAACGGTGAATGGTGTTTCTACGCCTCTTAAGGAGACGCCAAAAGATAAACACCAAAACAAAAACACCAAAGAGATCCATGAAATAAAGTTGTTTTGTTTTAAGGAAATTCAATTACACAAAGCATCGATTATTGGCATTTAAAACTAAATTTTTCTCAAATGCATTACTTCCTCTTGTATGAAGTATACAAATAGAAAATATTGCAATCGGCAAAAAGTTCGACTCCAAGATTTTGATGAATCATCACGTTCCATATCTCCTTGAGCACGAAAAAAAAACCCATTTTCGAAATTATGTCTGTATCTCTGTCAGTCTGAGAATGCGTTAACTAAAAAACACACCAAGCTAAAGGCGTGGCTTAGTGGTAAGGTGTCGGCCTCAGAGCCGGAGGGTTCCAGGTTTAAAACCCGAGATTTCACCGAATATCCATCGTGGTACGCTAAGGCCCGGTGCACACTAGTAGACTTTTGTCGTTGAAGCTATAAAAATAACAATTGCTACCTACTTGCCCCCTGTGGAGACATACAGGTAGAATGAGTTACTATTGTTATTTTTATAGCTTCAACGACACGAATCGGCTAGTGTGCACCGGGCCTAAATCGTACGTAGGGAGTCAAATGTACTCCCGCTGGAATGGTGCGGAAGTTTGGAGAAAGTGTGACAGTTCAAATGTAGTCCTTGGCATCTTGTCCTCGTGGTTCAAAATTACGAGTTCTGTCCCAAAGTAGCCGTCCTGTTGCTTCAAGACGGGACGTCAGCATAATTAAAGCTAGAGGCGTGAAATTTGATATGGGGCTTTTACTCCAAAATTACAGACTTCTATAACATTTTGTTACATGAAACTTGGTATTTGGTGTTGTTATCAACATTGTAGATATATATAACCCAAAATCCATTCTCAGCTTTTAACGTTGGACTATGTTCCTCCCATTGGAGTCTCGGGAAGGAATTTGAATCACACGCCAAAACGCCACAGGAAACGTCGTTTGGGAGATCCTCTATATCTCGGTAACTGCATATGTTAAAAACATAACCAATGTCTTATTTTAGAGATAAAGGGTAACAACAGAAGTTACAAAAAAAAATTCAAAATTGGAATTGTAGTTCAGGAACTACTGCACTGTATATAGGAACAAAAGAGTCAAGCGAGTAAAGTAGTCCTACGCCTTTAACATCAGCGGTTGTTCCAAAAAGACAGCCTCCAGTCATTTTCTTTTTTCACTATACTATGAAGCAAAAAATGCTCGATATTGTGTTAGTATAGGACGAAGTCGAGGTGAGAACACTCCAGTGTCGTAGCGACCGGGAGCAAGGGGTATAGATGCCCCGTGCGCCAGTTTTTAGGGGCATCCTGGAGTCAAAATATTATTGCGTTTTTTTGGGACGGGGGTTGCCATTTTTTAAAGCAAAGTAAGATGAGGATAAAAATACCTTATTCCGGCTGCCATTTAAGCTTTCTTAACTACTGATGACAACTGGGATCGAAAAATTTATATTATTTTTCGGGCGTCACTTACTCTCACTACGCTACTGGCCATGGTGACAAAACATTAAAGCGTTTATGCCACTTTTGAAAGGCAAATACATTAGGGTTTCGAATAAATGCTCCGGGAGCTGTTTACACAAACTAAATCATTGATGATGATCAAGTTTCTGGGGGGGGGGGACTACATTATCATACGGCGCCATTTACCCTGGCTACGTCACTGGGTGCTTTTCATATGCATGGAAATCTTAAATTCAAGACTATTTAACTTGGTGTAAATGATGATATGTTTAACTTTTTCCCACACTGTTGTCATGAGTTGTCCTGGACTGACTGCGTGAATTTTCATATAGCCTGTTATTCGGTAACATATAACCTGAAATTTCCTAAATACATAAAGAAACCATCAACGACAGAAGTTTTCAACACAAACGAAAATGTGAGCTGAGAGTCTAAATTATATTTATATTTGCTTTTCAATGAAAAAGAGGTAAGCTTACCAATTCAATTAATAATTTTCTTTTTAAGGAAGAAAATAAACTTTATAAGCAATCATCTTTCTTTCTATTTCTATTATAAACAGTAAAACCTCTTTAGCACGCCGTTCAAGGGACCACTACAAAACGATGTACGAATCTTGATTCAAAACGCGACTAACTACTCACTATAGTATACCTACAGTACAGCAAGTTTTCAGGACCATTTTAGCAATTTATTACAGTAGAACCCCGTTAATCTGAACTAATTGGGACCGGTGCCTGTTCGGTTTACAAAAAATTCGGATTAACCGAAATTCCGACAAAAATAGAAAAGGAAAAGATTTGTGCTAAAAAAATGTAAGTTATAAGTACTCAGTACTACTATCTCTTGAATTCTTTTATTCAAAAGCAATAGAAAGAATATGTCTCCCCTTTTCATTAGAATAATGGATGTGCTCCTGTATGAAGTGACCTTATCTGAAGGCGAATTGAATTAGTTTCTTCAATGTGTACAAAATTATGCATGCTGAAAAAGTACTTTTTTGTTTTCAGTATGTATATTTAAATCTTTTCAGGTAATATTTTCAATTACATATAATTTCCGAAAATAAAATCGGTTCGGATTAACCGGAATTTCGGATTAGCGGGGTTCTACTGTGCTTCTTCATCTTCGCCAGGCAAATATCTTCAATAAAATTTTCAATTCTGTACATTTTAGATGTAATTAAATTCTCGTCGCTATTCACGATATTATCAAAAATAGTGACTGCTTCCAAATAATTCCAGTCATTTTCCTCAAGAATGACCTATATAAAAACTTTCGCTTAGGTTAACTCTGTTGTGGGGAAAAAAGAAAACTATTTTTATTTGAACTCAAAAAGGAGACTTCAAGTGCGTTACGAGTTCAGAGCAGGTATCGGATTATCGAATACATGAGACGCAATTACGGTTATTTGTAACATTGAAATAATAAGACTGAATGGGGATCAAGACAATACGATGTGCTAAAGGTTTCATTGTATTTCACATCATTTTTGCACATCCTTAATCAATAGCTGCTTTATTTGCCACAGTTATGTTACACATACCATTTTAACTCCGACATATGCAGTCTTGGTATGCATCCAAAATCTATCACGCCAGTTATCCCCAACACTCTCCAAAAGAAAATAAGCTCTATCGGATTGTAAAGAAATCGGCTCCTTCATTTGAATCGTATCTGTAATCAGTTTTTGTCCCTATTTACAGTTTGTTGCGTCACTGCTAGTAAAGAAAGGATTTCCAACAAAGTTCTAGGGACAGCATCAATGAGAACAAAAATATACAATCCATAAATCGTACGGTAGCTGGACAAAACGGGTCTGGTTCCATGAATGCAGAGACCTGTCAAGTACTTGATTACCCAATGAAGATGTTCAGCGTCGTAAAACGTCAATAGCGGGAGGACAAAGGTCAGGAAGATCAACATCTCACCTGCAAGAACCAGTTCTGGGAACAAACCAGTTTCGTTCTAAGCAAAGTGCGAAACAAACATCCCTTTTCTAACAAGCGTAAGGAAAACCTTATAATTATGAATATATATAATAAATTATTTAATCCATAATTATTTAACCACTCTTAATGATTTCTTAATATCTTTACTTATAAATTATTTCTCGTGTACCTACTCAATAACTGTCGTTCACAAAAGATAATATCTTGATGGAAAGAAATTTTATCACTTTTCCGGAAGGCTTCATTTTTCAGAGATATTCAAGATGGAAAATAAAATATATTGGTCAATTATAAAAATATATGTTGAAATGTTTTATTTAAATTCATTCATTTTTTTCAAGAAACAACTAACAGGATTTACTTCACTTCCGTTAACTGAGTATCTTTTTTGGAAGAGCCTTTCACTGAATTGTTGGATTGGATTTTACTGTGTCAACATTCATACCGTGAATAGAAAAAGTGGAAACAGATTTTAAAACCAAACATGGTGGAAAACTATTCTAACAAAACTGAAAGGAAAAATCATTACTATCATTTAAGAGGCAGTTAAAGATATCCTTTAGACAGCACATACAAGTTAAAAATAAAATAAAGTAATGAAACTATTATATCTAGAAATGTAAGCCGCAATTATTTAAATTTTCGAAAATAAAACGCACCTTTTATGTGTTTTTAATATAATCTTTACTCAGAAACTTCGATGAATTCCGTTAATTCTTCCAGTCAAAATAACATTTTGTCTTCCTAAATTTTGTTCTCCGGAGTTGATAAATAAAGAAAAACTTTTTATGACAACATTTCAAAAAGAATGGCAGTAAAAAAAAAAAAAGAGAGAGAGAGAGAGATTACTCAGTACCGAATCTTCCAAGAAAACTTCTGAATTCTCGAAACTGGCATTAAATAAACATAAGCTTGAAGATGAATAAGTTTTCCTTTTGGACCAGATTCTCAAAACTGACTCTTCGTAACACTATGATGGGGCTAAAACTTGGTATTATCAATGAATTAACCGCCATTAAAGTGAATATACACTGGTGTGAAGAAATTAAGGACCAATATGCGAGAAATTTGCAATTTATACGAAAACTATGGTTCGAAATCAATTGCAGAGAATCGTGTAACATACAATAGAGTATCATACATATTTTACAGTGAAGATTCGGTCACGAGGGCAATTAGGAGGCGACCTGAAAGTGATGAAGACGGAAAGGGATTTAGACTCAACCTGTTTCATAGAAAGCTGATAACATGATGGAATTTCCACCAATGGCTAAAATTGTTTTAAAATTTGAAATAAATACGTTGAATATTAGAGGAGATAAGAGTATTTGTACTAAATAATATTTTACTGCTCATGTGCAAGTAGTAGCGTAATTTTTCTTTTATAACTTCAAAGCCAGATATCTAGAGCATATTGTAAAAAATTCCAGTTGAATCCCGTTAAAATTCAGAAAGATGTCGGCATTTCAGTGATTTGAATTTATATTTCTCTTTGAGAGAAGCTAAGTGATGAGGGGTTTCTCCACAAATTGATACTTTTGAAACTTGAATCTTCGAATAGTAACATTGAATTTTAAGAAAGTTGAACTTCCTGAATATCCATGTACACTTATAAATTAAGTACATTATTTAAATTGCATTTAATAGAATAATATTCGAATTTTTTTATAAGTCTACATCTTGAACATGCGCAGTAAAAAATTATTCATACAAATACTCATATTTCCTCTAATATTCAACGTATTTACTTCAAATTTTAATACAATACTTCTGTAACATATTGTCGAGTATTCTGTAAGTTTCGTATAATTTGAATGAAAACTTTGCATGTTATAAGCAAAAAACATAAGGGAAAATTTGGAATTTTGAAAAGAAACCTTTATATCTTCCTGAATATTTGTGCTATGTTTACGAAAATACATATAAATATTATGCACACAAAACATAGCCATTGGTGAAAATTTCATCACGTTATCATCTTTCTGTGAAAAGGGATGAGTAGAAATCTCTTTCCCGCTTCATCACTTTCTGGTCGCCCTCACTAATTGCCCTCGTTCCGAATCTTCACTGCAAAATGTGTATGATACTTGATTGTATATCACACGATTCTCCAGAACTGATTTCCTACCATAGTTTTCGTGTTAAATGTAAATTTCTCGCATTTTACGAAATGGTCCTTAATTTTTACACACCAGTGTATTATAATAGTTATTATCAATAAAACTAGAAAATTTCTTACAATGAATTGCCCGCTTCCATACAAAATTTTGTTTATTTATTTTATCTATGATTTGTGATTGACGTTTTATTTGTTCTATCTACTGATTTTTTATTTGATTGTCATATCTATTTTGTCTTTGATTTGTGAATTTATAGAAAGTGTTATTTTGACAATCGCCTTATTTGTTTACTTACAGGTATTCTGTCTAAGATATGAGTCCAATCTTGACACCGGCTAAATTGATTACCTGACATCGCTACGCATTATAGAGCGAGCCTGCACATACTGGAAACTAATGATATTCAAAGGAATTACGAAAGTGAACAAAAAAAAAAATGCATGCACTATAATAAGGTGTGCTTGCATGCACTATAATAAGAATTGCGTTTATAGTAGAAGTTGGGAAGAATGAATTTACAGGATTTAATTTATTAAAAAAATTAAATCTTATTAATTTTTTTATATTTTTAATGTGCACTATTTAGTTACAACTAAAAACTATGATTTATTTTTTAATTTAAAACTGGGACAAAATGCCAGAAATTTGGGCAGTTCCCGGTAATCTGAGATGTTCGGTCCTTTTATACAATGCAATTTGTTCCAGAAAAGAATTTTGATCCTAGAAGAAGATCTAATTTATTATTTTTAACCCACCTTAACATCGAATTATTGTAGCCGTATATCGAAATACATTTTTTCCCTTCCCAAATCATAACAACTAAATAAATAAATATTGGCAGAGAAGGGAAAACATTTTCTTTCTCTTATCAAATTAGGATGTCCATATTTCACGAAAAGTAAACTTTAAACAGAAACTTAGAAAAATCAAATCTAGTTAATTTTTGCTAATATGAATTGCTCACTTATAAATAAAAAAATGATAATTCGGGACTTTTTACTTAATTCAGGGAGAAATAGGCGGAATTCAAGACTGTCCAACCTGGTCACTTTAATATTATGTAATTAATTAAGTTTATTTGAGGGGTGTTTTTTTTCCAGTATAAAGCTAGTAAACAAACAAAAAATATTTTGCTTTTTTAAATGTTTGCTACTAAACTAACATATCCGACTGCTCTTTTCAGGTCTACTTCTTCAGTAAGAGCTTTTGTGTCAAGTTTACGCAAGAGGTCCCAACGCTTAATACAGAGCAGCTTTCCATTGAGATCATCTCCAGAGGACCCCATGCATCAGCTGACCAACATTCACCTCAAGCATGCCGAAGAGCGGATCGCCCAGCATTTAGCCATTGAAGATAATCCCAGCGTTTAAGCAGTAACTCACCACTTAAGTTTGTACAGACGGAAATAGTTGAGAACTCAGCATGACTTTTTCCCAGGTTAAAAAGGAACCCCGCATTGCATGGCACAAAACACCTATTGTTGTTGCCATTCTGCAACTTCTTAAAAGGGAACAAAATTCTAAAGCACTTTGTGGTTCGCGAGACATATTTTAAACGCAGTCTTTTTTTCTTCTTCTTCTTTCTCTTCCGAAGAGCTGTTAAAAATATCGAAATTTCATAACTTCGCGCACCACCTGTCCAGGCTTCCCCAAAAAGTTTGTTCACTCATCGAATGTGTCCTCTCACTGTGACCGCCGCGCACGGAGAAAATAAATAGCTCTGGGATGGTAAGATTTAGCTGTAAGCAAACAGAAGAAATGCCCGTGGCTGTGTTGGTGATGAAAAGGTGATTCTTAGTTCAGTCGTAAAGCTGATGGATGCCCTTGTAGCTCCAGAGTATCCTCGGTGTGAACAGTTGTTGAGAAATTTCAGGTAGTTGAACTTCCGATTTAGCAAACATTATGTTTGTCACTGCGATGATTATGCCTGGAAGCGCATTGTCAAAGAGAATTTCAATTGCTCAAGATTAAAGGGTTATTGGTCTCTGATACCCACAAGAGGGTGTTTCCAAACCGAAATTCAACTTACGAGCTTCTTGGATTTCAACACGGTTAAAAATTGGGACTGTCTAAATAAAAATGCAGCCCGTGAGAAGCTTGACAAATAAATCTTCATCGTTCAGGTAGAAGTCACTAAGTCCACAAAAACCTTTTGACAAAGTACTGCAGTCAACTAGAATTCACAATTAACGATTTCGTGAGAGAAACTTGTTATTTAACCCTTTGAAGTTCACATGTTTCGTTTTGAAAATTACTAAATTTAATTCAAAAATGAGTATTAGACATGTAACTGATCATAAATATGAAAGAAAAAAAAAATTTAGATTTTTTTGTTTTCAAGAAATTTGTGGTTTCACAGTGAAACCAATGAACGGTAACAGATTATTTTCCCTCCGAATAAGTTATCATCGAAATGCAATTTAAATTAGGTATATCATTTATAAGTATACTTGAGTATTCAGGATATTGAACCTTCATAAAATTCAATATTACTTTCGAAGATTCAATTTTTTAAAAAAATACCAATTTATGCAAGAATCCTCAATATTTTGTTTCTCTTAAAGATCAAAAACAATTTAGCTCTTGCAATGCCGATATCTTTGTGAATACTGACGGTATTGAACTGGAATTTTCATATAAGTTGGCCTATGTATCTAGCTCTTAAGTAATGAAAGAAAAATTACGTCCATGTGCGGTAAAAAAATGCTCAGTGTGTGGTTCCACTGCGAAACCAATGAACGCGAAAGGGTCTTGTAAAGGGCGAATGTAGTAAACCGTTGGAGCTAGAAACCTGTAAAATAATTTTTACTTTTTATAACGACGAAAAACGACTCAAAAATAATAAAGTTTAAAATAAACACATCTCGAAACTGCAGTTTTGGACTTAGTGACTTCTGCCTGAACGACGACGAAATACTAAATTTCAAGAAATTTCGATTTTATACATGCATCCATATCTAAAAAATAGAAACTTTTAAAAATCAGAAATATGCCCTTTCAGGCTCAAATTATTCTTATTTAAAATTTTCGATCTATTACAGATTATTTATCTTTTTAATAATTAATTAATTAAAATTATCCATTCATTATTCATTTGTATTCATATCATGCTGCCATCTAGGCCCAATCAAACCTTTTCCGACCCAAATTAAGGGCAGAAATGCAGTAAAAAACACGTTACTTCGGTGATGCCAAATGGCATAATAGGCCCGGAGAGAGCTAAGATTATAAACTACAGGAAAACTCAGAGCATGTAGAAGAAAGAAAAATACAAATTTCATAAGCGGATTAACCCCTTGGTTACTTAGAATAAACAACGATCTCATACAGATTGCTAGGTTCAGAAACTGAAGAATAAAAACAAATATCCAATGCCTGTAATTGGTTTCACCGACGCGCCATAGTCTTTGAATCTAATTTTAGTCTTTGAATCTAATTCAATTTCATCCCAATACTTCAATGAGAAAATAGACAGTAGTGATTCTCTCTCCACTTCATTATTTTTTTTCTTTCCTCGCCAAATAATTTTATTGATTTATTTCCTCATAGGAAACGCAATATTATTTTCGTATATTGCGAGACAAATACAGTATTTTTCTTAAACCTTGAGTGAAATATTCACGAAGAGCTTTTCCAACAGTATTGAATGGATTACATAGCACGAAATCATTTCAGAAGCAAGAAATTTTGATATTTGCCAAACCAGACAGAATAAAGTTCCAGTTAGTCCAAATTTCATTAGTTTTAGCTATACCAAATCCTTCGCCCCAAAAGATATTAGAACAAAATCTTACGTACATCACAAACATTTTCAACAGCGCATTCGCATCTACAACTGGTTTATATTTTCTAATTGAATCATCAATTTGCAGTAAATGTTAAGGGGATTAACATATCACTTTGTATTATCTTTAGACATTATGAATAATATTATGATATTGGTATTGCGAAAATAGTCGCTCCTCCAAGGATAATATCCTTTTCGGTGGGGCAGAAGAATTCAATAAAAAACTTGGTGCTTCATTAAATTGCAGATCGTCGACAATCAGCTACTAAACAGCCTCTACCGAAAATGAGGAAATATATCATTGAACCTCCAGAGAATTAAACGTCTTCACATTATTATGGTGCGAAGTCTAGAGATTAGGATGCTGTCCTTTATATCATCTGAAAATGATGCAAAATTGTAAAGTTTGTTTCCAATAGATTAAAAGTGTGTCTTAGCATTCATTCAGTAGCATTAACACAACAAATCAAACCCTAGAAGTTTTTTGTTTATTATCTCTTACCATAACCGTTATAAAAATTCCTATTTAAAAATCTATCATTTGTAACAATTAAACTGAATAGTTTAATTGTTAAAAAATGAGATTTGAAATAAAGGTAATTTTTAACTGACAATTAAAAAAAAACATGATAAGTATTTGAAATCTGCTGAAAAATGTTGAACTGATAAATATCAGCTATATGATTCGGCAATTTAAACAAATTCAATTGATTGATTTTCTTTAGTCTTGGTACCTCCTAGTGTAATTAACAACTTTCCTCTTTCCAGGCACACACCAACAAATTTGGCATTTATCTCTATATAAAAGGCATTTTAAATTAATTTTAACATTTTGCATTGAAATAACACTTATAAATTGTTAAAATTTAATTTTATACTGTACCAGCTCTTAAATATTGCTAATATTATATAAATTCCTTTGAGGTTTAAGATTTATACATTATTTTGCAGAAATTTTTTAAGAAGGTCTTTTCGATAATTAGATATCATTAAGAATAAAGATTGGTAAATCAATTTCAACACACATTAAAAAATAAAATTGAATGTAATTTTTAATATGCGTGGCGAATGCATCTTGATTTTAAGTGTTTTTTTTATTTCATTTTTTTAACGGTAGTGTATTTTTGGTGATGTATTTTGTTAGTATGCACTTGAGATGATTAAATGTAAAATAAGTGGAGAATAATAAAAATTAATATTAATAGGGTAATCAAACTATAAAGTTCTTGTAGTATTTGAAATGCTGTTTTAACGTTTATTGATTTTAATTCTCTGCCTTTTATAGAAAGAAAAAATGTATGCATATAACGGTGACTTAATGAATATTTGAAGAAACCAATGAACTTGGAAGAAAGGCTTATTTGAAATTCTACAGGAGGACTGGAATGATGCTTTGGAACTAAGGTAAAATATATTTGCCTCATAATAAATAAAAAAAATTAACGAATTTATTTTTAATACATACACACACACATATATAGTTGTCATGTAAAATACGCATATTAACAACAACAAAAAAAGTCATGAAATCTTAAGATTGACTCAAAATCAGGACAAAAAGAATTGTGATTAACGTAGCGAATAAAAAGCGTTGGAAAAAAAAAAGTTTACTTTTGGAAATGTGCGTGGTTATTTCAATATTTTGTTTTTCTTTTATGCAGTAACTAGATTATAAGAGTTAAAATTAATAAAAAATTAAAATTAATAAAGAATTAAAATTAATGAAGAATTAAAATTAAATCAAATTAAAATTAATAAATTTAAAATATATATATAACAAACAATGAAAAAAATTTCTTATTGAGGCATTTTATAATAGTTCAACGTCATTGTCAAGAATATTTTTTGTATATGACACCTATCTCTTCATATCTACGTTCTTGTTAATTATGAGAGAAAAACTTAAAATTTTAATTAATTGGATTGGAGGAACAACAATTAAAAATTTTTAAATCGGAGGATTCTTTTGTTTTCACACTGGCTTCCGTTTTATTTAAACCCATGTGACAAATTTAAAAAGCAGCATAATGAGAAATCTCAAACTAAGTGGTGACCATCAAAACCATCTAATTAATTTTTATAAGTTAGCAGCTCATTTACCAATCTTGATGGAAAAGTCTGTTTCGTCATATGCAATCATATTTCTGGTTCCAATAGAATATCTTATAATTGAATACGCTTAGTAATATAAAACTTCTGGAAGCAAAAGCTGCCATGTCATGCTTCTTGATTTATTATTACTGTAAACAATAGCAGAATAAGTCATTTAGGAACATGGGTGATTTTCCAAAAGTAACAGTTTTCTATGACAAAGGGTTGTTAATTGAAAATGACCATTTAAGCGTGAGTATTAAGCAAATATTAGCAAATCCGTGAATACAATTTATGTATTTATTATGCTATTGATTAAATCAAAATTTCAAAGATTGGATAAAACACAATTCCAAAAACAGACAACTTTCTACGTATGTTGATGACAGCAATGTATCATTTTTGTCTAGTCGGATAACCCTTGGTTTTGTTTCCAAACAAAGTAAATGACAAGACATATAAAAAATTGTGTATTTATAAATTTGTTCAAATGATCAAGAAAAAAAGTTGATGCATTAAAATAAATGTAATACAGGCCAAGTCAGCATCATAATTTTCAGATATGTTGATCGTTATGTAAATCACCCTTAAAAATGTCCAAATATTAAGGAATTTTCTTTTATAACAAGTCATGACAAATTAATAATGCAGGCGGTTGAGAAAGCGTTTAACCCAAGCTTAAAGAAGATAATCGCTCTTTTAGGAACTGCCTTCACTTCCGTTTTCCATTGTGTTCAGAGTTATTTATCAAAGGTCGTCTAGAATTTGGAAACCATTTTTAATGTAGTGGCATCTAATTTATCAAATCGTGTACCTATTAAAAGCATTTTATTGGGTGAAAATATTGTTTACTCGAAATAAATACATAAATCTCCATATTAATCCAAGAAATATAACCTTCTCTATAATAAATAAACATAAATATTCTTCAAATAAAGAAACGAGCTAAATGGAAATGTACAATAGTTGTAGGTGTACGAGAATTATTAACTTCTTAAGATATTTAGAAGCCAATGATAAACATTTTAAAATTACAATTTCCTTTAGATTCATAGCATTTAGCTTCTTAATATTGTATACAGGAACTATAAAATGGCTTAGATGTATAAAATATTAATATTTTATATCCTATCTCGTCTAATTTTCGCCCAGTTTTTCACTCTGTTATATTTTTTTAAATGTGCCCATTTTAGATTGGAAACAGCATGCAGATCTGCTTCAGAGCTCTTAAAGAGTAAATGGCTCATTGCTTGTTCAGTAGATAGAAACTTCAATGAAGTACAGGTTTAATTATGATAACAAAATTGTTTGTATCTTATGTTACTTTGGCTTTACTCTCTAAAATCCTTTGGAGGCCGCGTTGGCCTAGTGGTAAGGTCTTGGCTTTGGGGCCGGAGGGCTCCAGGCTCGAGACCCGATTCCACTGAAGATCCGCCGTGTATGGGGCCTGCTGCACGCTAAATCATATGTAGTGGTCAAACGTCCTCCCGTTGGTGTGGCGTGGAAGTTTGGAGAGGGGGTGCCAGCTCAGGTGTCGTCCTCGTCATCTGACCGAGGTTCAAAATTACGAGGTCCGTCCCAAAATAGCCCTCGTGTTGCTTCAAAACGGTTCGTTAATATAACTAAACTAAACTAAAACTCTAAAAGCCTTTGCTTTCCTCCCCTCTCCTCCTCAAAAATATTTTAGTTAACCCTTTATAATGCTGTGGTAAGTATACTTGACACCTAATTCATGGATTTTTGAATGCAATTTTTAATGTTGGCTTAAGTTCTCGCCAAATTTTTAGATCAAACAAAAATCTATCTGTTTCATATTCTTATCTTAAACCATAATGAAGTATCTTGACTTTGTAATTAATGATTAATTAATAAAATTAATTTAAAAAAATGAATGTTATCCAATAAGCTAAAAGAACTTCTCTTCTTAAATTAATCTCAATCCCAAAGTTATTTTATTATATCACTACTAGAAAAAAATTGCCTTTTGAAGGGTTAAGTCTTTGATTCTTTTTGACAACGGTTAAAATGTTAAAACAAAACCTAACAGTCACCCTTGGAAATACTTCTTTCTGCCATCCAGACAGCCAAGAGGAAAATAAAGCGATTACATCGGGGGACAGCTCTGCAAACAGCGCCGACTTCAACGATCGCGGATCCACAAAAGGAAATAAAAGCTTTTTGGTGCTTCATTGAAGGTTTGGAAAATGGTTTTAAAGAAGACGTCGACGGCGGAGAAGCGTGATTTATTCCGCCTTATAATAAAACGCCCAGGGAAGGAGACAAAACGGCTTCCAGAGTCAAAGCACTAAATTTACGACCGTGTCTACCTTTTTGGCCCGAAGCCACATGTTTCCCGGCATGTTTTAAAAAGGGGGGGGGGAATTATTCCACCTTTTAACAACCCACCCCTGCAACTGAAGCGGGATTACCGGTTGTTAGATATGAATGTGGATATTGCAGCATTGATAGGGCTTTTAGAAAATAATCAGAAAAAGATTTCGGAGATCGTATATAACAAGCTCAAGTTCTGGAGTTTTCTAAATCCTTTCTCACTTTACTAACTAGTTTAAGCTTTTAATTCTTCAGTATTAGGTAGAATAATAAGTACCTTTTAAAATCTATGACTGTAGTGTTCGTGTATGGATATAAATCATGCACGGAGTACACAAAGATCGCTTGAGGTAGAAAAAATATGCATTAATAAACGTGATAAATCCTTATTAATTTGAAAGCCTCGATTATGACCTTTCGTTGCTATTTATCGGTGCATTTTTTACATATCTTTACCAAGGATTATGTTCAATGCATCTAAAGTGCAACTGAAATATGTTCATACTTACGAAATAATATGTCTATTTATTACAATTATTGTAATAAATAAACAGAAAATTGTTGCTTTCCTTCAAATGATAAATATTAATAGGCTTAGACGTAAAACCTTGACACAAAAACAACTTGTAAAAAAATAAAAGCATAATTTTTATGACATGAAATTTTGAATGAAACTAATGAAACTTGACTTACTTTGTTATATTGACTTTTTTTGTACATTTATAATTTGAATGAAAAACAATTGACTGCTAAAACAACATCAATGTTTAGGTACCATTATTTTAAAAGCTCTCAAAAGAGGCAAACAAAATTTTCCTTACCGTTTCTCCTTAAATATCACATATTTCTTCTTCAAATAGTTAATCAAATAAATAGTCATTAAAAATTTGCAAATTTATGGATATGTGTAAAGATTTATTTTCATTAAAAAATAAATGCATACAATTCGTCAACTTCAAAAATGTAACTGTTTTTAATTTACTGCAGACATTTTCTTCTGAAAAGCTATCCTTCAAATATAAAAATAATTTATCCAACAGCAAAACAAGACTAAGAAAATAGCCGATTCTTTATATCAAAAATATTTATTTGGCTATTTACAAAAGAAACGTTGTTTAGTCGTACATGAAAATTTTAAAAACTAACATTTTAAGCTTGAAAAATCAAATCAATAATAATCGTTATGTGCAGTCCTTGCCTCGAAAACAAAACATCTCAAAATAATTAACAAAACCGTCTTAACTTAGTATTTGAAATATAAGACTGAAAACAGTTTCGTTACACTGCTATTTTCAGATAATATTCTTTTGAATCTTACATGGCAAGAATCCGTAAAAAACAGTAGATTCATCTTATAAAAATTTGACATCTTTTTTCTTCTTGAGATTCGCAATGCAAATCATTTGTATTGCAGCCAGTCTTCTTTTAATATCTCTCATTCTTTAACAAATACCTGCATGCAAGGTCAAATTATTTCAACTTTTAAAAACTTTACTTAAAATATAAATTGCATTAGCTTATCTAATTGTTATTTTTTCTGTTATTTTTCAGAGCAAACATTGCAATTTGATGATGACCTCAGCTTATCGTTCTCAGTTGCTCCATGTCTAATTGCGTATAGTTGACTGTAAAAAATTTCTATGTTTCTTCTATTTAATTAGATAATTTTAATTAAATACTCTGAATAGACCTTTATGTTTTTAAAAAAATAGTAAAATTAGAACCATTAAAATTATTTCATTTCAAAATATTTACGATATAAAATATCATTCTTAATTTATATTTTTTCCATATACAATGTTAATTTTTGGTTGCTTATATTTATTTATTTAAAGAAGATGCACACAATAAAACTTTAATTACATAGTGCATACCACAAAAAGAATAAAAATCACACAAACAACAAAAGCTGCAAGCAGCAAACTCTAAAAACATTGCAAATCGTAATAGAAAATTAAAAGTTGGCCGTCAATCATTAAAACATATTAAAAAAAGTGAAATTTGTAAAAATCTTCATAACATAAAAAAACGCATAAAAAATTTAATAATTCATTAACCAAGATAGGTAAACTTGCGCTTCATATATGTGGTGCCTTAGCTATAATTTCTATCATATATATATTTCTGTATTCATCGCATTTATCATACGCACCAACAAAATTAAATTTTCTTTCGAACTATAATAATTTTTTTAAAGTATGGCATATAATTAGCAGTTTATTCCATTAATGTATTTTTGCTCGAATGAATAAAGTACTCTCCTCGACACAATGGTTAATAATTTACAAAAACTTCTGTTTAAAATTTCCACTATCTATCACTAAAATTTTGTATTCCAGAATAATATATCCCTTATAATCATATCGAATTGGAATAACTGTTCAACATTATGTTGACAAAAATGTAAACTATGAGATAAAATATCATTTAATGGACCATTCTGGATTCATTTGCCAAAGGAATTAATTGTTTTGCTATACTTCTAAATTTGCACATTTGTACTTAATACGCTCGCTACCTCTTAATTAATTTCTATTTTAGATAATATTTTTTATCTTTTGTAGTTCGAGTTTTATAAAAGCAAATTAGGAATTTTTGTAGAGCAGGTAAATGAAGGGAAAAATACGACAATTCATCCTCTAATTTTTTTATATCATTATTTTTTCCCCAAGAACGAAAAAATTAGGATTTGTTATTAAATCAATATTAGCTGTTCAATAAGAAGCTAATGGTTTATGTTAAAACATTTTTAAACATAGTCTGTGAACAGTTTCTGCGTCACTAACCCTAATTAGCACAAGCATTATTCACCAGATATTCGGCAGTATACAAAATTTTGAACTGCAAATACCTCAAAAGTTTAATGCAAAAATAAATAAATGAAACTTTCTTTTTTAAATATAGTTGACTTTCTTTTTTAAATTACCATTTGTATATTACAATTTGAGGTTTTGTTTTGTTATGGTTTCCCCACTCGAATAGTCCGTATTTCAAGCTACTGTATTTCACATTGTATGAATATATGTGTATTTAATGTATTACATATATTATTATTTTTGAGGATTGTAGTTTTATTCTGCATCTGTTTTGAATTTTTGAACTATTACACAATGTATCACTCCTTCTTTGTACTCTTCCCCACCGACCGTTAAAACGCTCCAAACCGCATGGGTGAATGGGCGGTGTGGGTAATAAATAGATAAATAAATGTAAAAAATAAAGTGAGAAACAAGAAATCCGAAATGAACAAAATCTTATAGATTAATCATGTCTGGAATTACATTCTTTTATTCGAGCAATTAAGTCAATATTTAGTACTGTAAACTGAAAAGTTTAGGCTCTTAATGAACGCTTTTACAATAGCAAATTTTTCAGTTGTTGTTATGGAACGTAAAATTCGATATTTGGCACAATTTGCGCGGAAAATCTATTAAATATTAATATTCTAAGTATTGTCTTAATTGTATGACAGTTACCGAGAGTTCATTTACCCATTTCAACACTGTTAGACGATTTACTCACTCATCTTAATTTATGTAATATATATTTTGAAGAAATGAATTCGATGTTTGGAACAATCTACGCGGAAAATCTATTAAATATTAATATTAGACGTATTGTTTTAATTCTATGATAGTTGCCGAGAGTTCATTTACCCATTTCAACACTGACAGACGAGTTATTCATTCATCTTAATTTATGTAATATATATTTTGGAGAACTGAATTCGATATTTGGAACAATCTACGCGGAAAATCTATTAAATATTAATATTCAACGTATTGTTTTAATTCTATGATAGTTGCCCAGAGAGAGAGAGAGAGCAACGCAACATTTACTCACTCGTCTTAATTTATGTAACATATATTTTGAAAAACTGAGCATTTTTCTGTTTTAAATGTCTGATATATAAGGAGGTAATAATGAATACTAGCATGCATTCTTTATTTATTTTTATAATATGAAATTCCTCTATAAAAATACTATGTGAAAACAGAATTCATAATATATTGGCTAAAAGTGCGATGTTGAATTTTTTTTATACTGTATTATCATTTTAGAAGGAGGTAATATTGAATAATAGCATTCATTCTTTATTTAATTTTATAATATGAAATTTCTCTATAAAAATACTATGTGAAAACAGAATTCATAATATATTGGCTAAAAGTGCAATTTTGAACCTTTTTAATACTGTATTACATTTCTAAAGTGTTATAATAAAAACGTATTAGGAACTCCGCTCTACAGATCCATACACAAGACCGGATTTCACATATACACTCGCAATATAATACTCGCAAAATGTGAAAAGCTCCATTTGTCTTTTGATCAGCTGCAAATCTGGTTTTCAAATGCTTTAATATTCTTATGTATCGTGTTATCTTTTTTTCGGAAAATTTGAAACTTTCTCACGCTAAGCATGCATGCACCATTAATATATTTTCCGTTCTGATTTTTTCAGGCCATCCTTCATGACATCAAGCCGTTGACAACTGGATAATGGCGATGAAAAGAAAATCCCTTTGGAAAAGAACATTATACGTGCACTGAAGCTTCCTCCAACAATACGGAAGGATTAAACTCGATTCTCACAACAAGTGCATAAAGAGGAAAAATCCATACTTATTTCCATTAATTTCCATCTCGTTGCATTAATTCAAGGGGAAAAATAAATGAATGAAATGGTATTGAAATTGTGTAAGAAGAAATAAAATTTTATTTTAAAGTACCTATGTTTATTGATTTTTCTCCCGAATTCAGGTTTAATGCTGCACAATGTGATATTTTACACCGCGACTGGGAACTAAAAATTGCTATAATGCAGTCAATTTAATGCCGACAAAATACACTGCCCCATTTATTTTTGAAATCCGTTGATTTTTTAATCATTAGTGTCTTACGCTATGCGGTGACTTAGCACATTTATTTTATACACATGACTGTGACGCCACCTATATTGACTTACATAGAATCTTAAAAGATAATATAGTAGAACTTCGATTAACCGCAACCATAGAGACCAAGCCTATGACGGATAACCGAACAGACGGATCTCTTAATACATATGTGCAGTAACGTGATTTTACTGATGGCTTGGGACGAAAATGAAAAAAAGAAAAATCCATTAAAAGAGAATACATATATACGTGTTGCATTTAACTTTACATTATTAACTTCAAATGCAAGAGTAGGAATGTACAATAATGAATGGTAAAACTATAAACCTACTTTACTTTTTTGCTATTTAGATGATGACGTAAAATAGAAACTGACGGTTAATCGAAGTGCCGCTGTAGTAAGGATTAATTAATAATAATAAAAATATCCATAAGTAATAACAAGTTTTTCCCCCTATCCATTAATTATTAGGCAGAAAATATATTAATTTTCCAACACAAAATCTGAGCTTATTCATTCAATTCAGAGATTAGTTTTTTAGGGGAGGGCTTGTAATGAAGTTTACTTTTTTTTAAGATAGATGAAAGGGAATGTTAAATAGTACCGAAAAAAGGGTGAAAATATACAGCCAGAAACAGTTTTGGCTTCTGGGAATAGAGAATTTATTTACAAAACCCAAGCTGAACAACCAATATAAATAAAATTCAGACAGCGTGAGAAAAAAAATTTAAATCTCTTCCAGGAAGTAGTGCATTAAACGGAATGCATAGCACAAGGCAAGGAGTAAAGAAGGGAGAAAAAAAGGAATAAAAAAGAATGTTGACAAATTTGAATGGCTGTCCAGTGGCTATTGAGAAGGGGAGAAAGATAAGGGCTGTAATTCCATGTCCAACGACGTCATCAAAGTCATAGGGGCCATAAAACTGACACCAGTCAAGTAGTAAACACAGACCTGCTTCTTTATGATGCTTCTTTTTCTTTTTTACCCAACCTATCTGATGAAAAGAATTGTAAAATCCACGTGATGGTTCGAGAGGGTTGTCCTCGACTCTGGGCTGCTGTATTTGTGGCACACAAATTTTTGTTCTCCTATGTGTGTGGTGTAAGAAAAGTAAACTGTGGTCTAGTGCATTACAGATTTTTATTCAGTGATTGTGATTAAATGTTGGATTATGCATGTGTATTGGAACCAAGGGGTATGTTTTTTTTCCAGTTTTTTACTGTTATTGTCCGGAAATATTTATACTTAGTAGATCCCAGCAAATATTTAACGCTTGATGTAAACAAAGATGACGCATTCATGTTTTAATATTTATAATCCGTAATGCTATTGTTTTGAATTTTAAAAAAATCATCAAATCTATTTAATTCATATATGTGTCGTACAGTCAAACTTCGATTAACCGTCACCGTCCGGACCAATTCTGTGGGAGGATAACCGAATAAACGGATAATAGAAATATCATAATACACATGTACTGAAACATGCAGATCACGAAAATGAAAATAAAATCTTTTAAAAGTGAATAATATATATATTGTATTTAATTTTACAAAACGATCAATATAAACTTCAATATAAGAGTACTAATGTACAGAAATGACGGATTACATTTATTTAGATGATGACGGCTAACAGTTTAGCTTAGTTATATTAAAGTCCCGCTTTGAAGCAACGCGAGGGCTATTTCGGGAAGGAACTCGTAATTCTGACGGATAACAAAAACTGACGGTTAAATGAGTGGCGGATAATCGAAGTTTTACTGTACTTTAAAGCAATTCAACTTTATTCTTATTGTATATAAGGTAACGGATTATTATTTTTGAGATAAATATTTTACCCCGCTTGCTTTATTACAAATCATGTTATCAGATGTTCTTGATAGCAAATTTTCCATGTTCACGCAGAATAACGATCTGCTGTGCACATATAATTTTAATAAGGAAAACTCGCATCTTCGACGCACTACTGCAAATGATAAAATTGTTTCAATAAATTGCATCAATTTTTTATTATTTAGCTGAGTAATAATGCACTTGTTTCCGACCTTGAAGAGTTTTACTGTATTACGCACGAGGAAAAATTCTTACCAAAGAATGAAAATAGATAAATGAAAATACTGGATGAGGGCTGCTTTAAAATATGATTGTTAAACATGGTATAAAAAATACCATAACAACAATATATCTCTGGTAATAAGGAAATAAAACCTCCTTTTCAATAGATCATCAGGTAGTTCAGAGAATTGAAAATTCTAGAAGTCAGTGAACTCAACGACATGTGTTTTATATTAGAGTGGATATTACTGAAAAATTAAGTAAATAATAAACAAAATAAGCAAGAGCAAACAATATTATAATTATTCTTATATCTCACACTTTTACGCAATGATTTTGCATTCCAGCAGACGCTACTCGACAATTATCTTCCATCAATCAATTTTAATTATGAATTCGATTTATCTGTGATGTGTTCAGAATATTTTATGCAATAATGTAGTTTTAGATTATTAATAGTTAATTTTTGAACTTCGTATTCAATTTGATTTATATTTATTTCTAATTTTTATAAATTAAAATTTTATTTTATCTTTTAAAATGAAATGAGTAGAAAAACATTAAATATATAGCTTACAAAGCAATAGAGATATATTATTGTATAGCCTGTAATAACATACGTATTGCACTTAAAATAATTTCAACCCCTGCAGTTAGAGCATTTTTACTTAATTCTGTTTACAAATAATTTAATCTTAATTGCTGTTTACAAATATTGCCAATTACATTATTTTAGAAATTCTTCGACGTTAATTATAATTTTTATTTTAAAATTATCCGTTTAGGTGAAAATAGAATTCATGCATTTCTTCTTTATAAGCGCCTTTCGAATTAGCTTTAAAAATCATAAAAATATAATATTTCAAATTATTTTAAAATAATTAAAATTACGTAACAACGTTTTCTGTGTTATCTTTCGTGACAAAAATGCATTTCTCTCTGTAATTAAAGCGATTACGAACTGCCTATAATAACGAATAACGTCAAAGTGATAAATGATAATTCAGAATTTAATATTATTCCCATGCTTATTTTTTACAATACGGAACACAAGTCTTCCATTTTTTTAAAAAAATATTCAACAGCAGAATATTTTGAAAGTTGCCTAAAGTTTGGCAATAAATCAAGCTTTCAGTATCAGTAATAAATAGCAAAAACGTAAATATTAGCCGCGTATACAATTATTTAAAAACTTTGTAAATAATACAAATTTTAATTTGTATCGGAAAAAAATAAGGCCATAGTCAAGACATTGTTTTGAATTTAATTATTCCGAGATTTTATGAGCGACATACTTTCTAATTGTTAAGGCATGAAAATTAAGAGCTTTTTTTAAATATTAAAAGTTATTACTATTTGGAATTTTCTTTTTACGTCAAAATGAAATCGGAAGCAGTAAAATGTATTTTTCAGTGTTAATAGCAGGTATTCATAGCTTTGATACGTTAATCGAATTTCTTTGAGATTTCGTTTTCAAGAGCTTTAAAAAACCAATTTTGTACTAATTTTAACTTTCGGATTGAATTACATTTCTTTATTGATTTATATGAATTAAATTAATTTCCTATTATTGACATAGCACAACTTTGCATTCTGTCATAAATGTGTTCAAAATATCTACACCTATTTTTTGGGATTGTTTTACATTTTACATTAATTGCGTAGTAAAAATGTCAAAAAACTTCAATTTAACTCATATTTTCCTAAATTTTATTTGAATTTATTACCAGTTTTAAATATTTTATCGATTTGAAAAATTTCGGCCAATTAATTTCGACAACATATACATATAACTTATTTATAAGACCCTAGAGTGGTAATCACAGTATAGAATTTCTTAGTCGAAAATACGTCAATTAAAAGCATTTTTCAAAATATTTATTCGATGGATTACATTTTGTCATCTAAATAGAAAACATTTTGGTGTTAGATGAAATTAACATAAATAGAGTTGAAATTTAAAAAAAAAATCCAAGTAGTAATATAAATAGAGTTGTCAACTTACCCACTCGTATCTTATATGAGATGAGCAGCTGTTTGACTTTTGCTTTTTTGGATAATTTATTATTTCTAAAAATAATCATCTTATTATTTTTATTTTGCTTATTACGCATCCTTACAAGATTGCTTTTAAAACTGTCCGTTTTTGGTGATAATTAAAGAACCACATCATTTAAATTATATGTCTTTGAGCTGAGTTTGCATTTTAAAAGCAATGTTAGATAACAAAGAAGATAATGAAGAAGAAAATAAAGCTAGATAACAATGGAGGTGTTGCTGATTTTGTGTAACCAGTGGAAAAATCATCAGCTCTGGTCGATTTATTTTGTTATAACGAGTATCATCAAATCACTTGACAATATCGCGATCTTTGTGGATTTTTTTTAAATGCCCATTTTGTACCATTAGTTTGTTTTTATATATAAGAAGAACATCCACTAAGCGTAATAAGTTAAATAGGACACAACTTGTTTTTGGTGAAATGAAGTGAAAAATGAATCATTTATTGCATGAAAAATTTTAGCACTCTAGTAATTAATTTTTTAAAATTTTTTTTTGTGAATCTACAGAAATGAAAGTAAGGAATACGGAAAAAATAATCTTAAAATCACTTTTCACTTTTAATTAAAAATGCTGTCATCGTTTCATACAAGATTCTTCAGCAAACATTTTTAAGTTCAAATAAAAAATCTATTAAGGACAATATTTTATTAATTCATTTTAAAATTGTTCCAAAACAATGTTCATAAAATCAAAAATAAAGTGATTCAAATCTATGCATCACTGTGCTTTACTGTTATTGTTTTACAATTTTGATTGAAGCATTTATTGTTTCATGACGTATGTTTTTCTAGGACCCTTCGAAAGGATGAAATTATCTGCAGCTTTGCTTTTTCATCTTTTAATCAAAAATTAAGTAAGATCTATCTATAATATATAAAAGGAATCTCAGCCTCATGTGCAGTATATTACATACTGCAGATTCAATAATTATTTTTAATAGCCTTACAAACTTATTTAATTCAATCGCATAAGGTGATTTGTGAGCTTCAATTTTTATTAAAGAGGTAACATAAAGTGATAAAGCCATCGTTTGATTGCTTTATTAAATATCAATAAGATTGCTCTGGAGAAGTTTGAAAGCCTTTAAAATAAAATTATTTCTGTATTGATTTGATTAGTTAGATCCCTGAACAACTAAACAAATCAATCAACTGTAATAAGTTGTTAAAAATCAGATGACGCCAATGACTGGTGAGAGTCATTCCTTTCATCAAACTTTCCTAATGAAGTGAAGTTTGATTCCTAACATGCACTGATAAAGGAAACATAATGACCGATCCTATTTTCACATCATTAAGATTTAATTCAAATATTTCTAATTCATAAATATCTCCTAAATGGGTCAAGGTACCCATCTCTAAAATTTACAAGAATATAGCAATTCGTGAAGATGACAGATTTTAGACATTGTATTAAATTAATGGGCTTTCATAATAAGAACGATATACCTGATTTGTGTTCATATGTAACTTTTCTATACACAGATATTTTTCGATTGTACTAACTCCGTCACTCTTCGTTCTTAAAATATTTACGTAAACCTTAGACATAAAAAATAATCCTTATATATAAAATTGGGATCGTTAGGGAAAAAAGATAAGAGTAGATTTATTTGCCTTATTACATATATCATTTGGATTATTAGAAAAAACGTGTTAAATATGTGAGGTCTTATAAAAGAAATTTCAAAAAAATAAATTTAAAATTTAAGACCACAATATTTGTAAGCTCATGAATACAGAAACCTAATGAGCTTTGAGGGTATGTGAGCCTTTTTAAAGAGACTCGCATAGAAAATATCCTTTGACCGCCATACGAAGTTCTCAACCATAAAGTATACTTCTATACTATGTTGAGGGCTTATTTTAGTAAAAAATTGTCATCCCGATCATAACATTTTTCTACGCTTCCTCGTCTTATTTGCCAGCATTAAGTGAAATAAATACGGCAATACTTTGTAATCGCAGCTCTCTCTAAAGCCCGTTTCACACTAGCAGGTTTCGACCGGCCTGCGAAAAAACCGGACCAGATTTCAGTCTTGGAAACAACTGCATCATATTGACATCCCGGCAGAAAACCTTTTTCCGTGTAGTGCGAAAGTACCCATTCACTTCTTTTTTCAGTTAACCACCCCCTTACCACCCTCAAAGCTAAAAATAGTTCCCCCTTTTTTTTGCTGGCCGGTCGAAACCGGCTAGGAAAAAGGGGGATCTCTTTCCCCCCCCCCCTTGTTTTTTTTTACTGCTGTACTGTTTTCATGAAAATATATTAATTTCAGTTTAATATCGCTAAATTTATGGATATTGATGATGGGCTCAATTTCTAAAGAGCTTAAACAACCTTTAGAAGTTTTTAAATATTGAAATATTGTTTTAAGATGCCTATTGTTTAGAATGTGTAGATCGATTGCGGAACAGTAATTATTTTTTCAGAGAAGTATTCTAAATGAAATTTTTTTTATTTTCCAAATAATTTTACAATTACGTTCCCGAAATTCACTATCCTGTATAACTAAACAGCAAGTTTTAACGAAGATGGGACTTTGCAAGGCACTAAGGGAACCTTCTTTTACATACCCACCACTTAAAATTGAATTTGTTCTAATACAGATCTTGCACTTTTACCACCAAAATCAATGCAAGACTGATCAGCATTTTAAAGTAAAATGCAGTAAGTTGAGCGACTAACAGTACCTAGCCTTAAATTGAGGGGACGAAGCCCCTCTTTAAGGAACTCCATATAAAAAGTACTTTTCTTCCTTACTCAGATTAAAACTTTCACTTGAGAACTGAAGTTGGAACAGCAGTTGTATGTGATCTAAATGACTATGGACTTACGAATTATGGATGTAATTGCGGGCATCTACAAAGTTTCCCATAAAATTTATTTTCGGTTGAAACGAACATGAAGTTTATCTGAAATTATATTTCTAGATTCTTAATTCTCAAGTTTAATATATATTAATAAGAAAGGAATGTAATACTTTTTAACTGCATCCGAACAATAAAGTCATATCAATCATTTATTGATAGGTCTTAAAAAGCTGGATTTCCTGGGTGATAAAGTTCTTTAGGGTAACCACCATTCAATAGTTGCTGAAATAAATATTCTAGTAGACAACTGACTTACAAATCAAAGAAGAATGGCAAAAAAAAAAAAAAAAAATGACGATGATTTCAACTGGAGGTTATCGCCAGTCTTTAAGATCCCACCTCAATAATTCAACTGCTGACTAATCTGAGAGAGAAAAAATAATAAATCTTCAAAATCATTTTCTTCGAACACTGCGGTCTTTTAAGCAAGATTTTTGCTGAAACTCTAATCTACATATTCTTCCATGAAATTATGTTATTCAGTATTTGGAAGGAAACTGTAAAAAACAGAACAATGTTCATGGGTATGTTCTCCGATGGTGAAATCAGTGCGCTTGTACATATTTTCCCACTACACCAGAAAATTAATTGCGCCACTGATGAGGATGAATTAAGGGCATCACTTAACGTCATGATAAACTACCGTTAGTACCATAGGAGGTCCTGGAGTTCAAATCTTAAATATCTCCAAAATCCGCCAGGACCGCTATAGTTTGCTAAGAGAGTTTCGGTTTCAGGATCGGAAGACCGCTGGTACGAGACCTGACCCACTAAAGATTCATTAGGTATAGGGACTTAATGCACATTAGACGGGGGTCAAACGTCCTGACGTGATGTAACAGGAAAGTTTGAAGAATTGGCCCCTGGAGGTTTTAATCGTCCTTTGCCCATAGTTCAAAAGTATGCCGTCCATTCCAAAATAGCTCTCAAGAAGTTTCAAATCGGAATGTAAATCAAACTAATTAAAATATCATTCATGCATCTGATACATTTGAAATCTGATCATGGGCTAAACATCTGGAGATTTTTGAAGTGTGGTGGATGGTTTCTGCTCATGAAACAAATGGCAATACCAGTCCACAAAAGCACTAAGTAAACTTGAAAACAGTGGGAATTAACCCACTGAATGAATTTAAGAATAGGGACTGTTTCAAATTCGTGTTTTGCATTTCATTATTTCCGCTGAAGAAAAACACAAATGACTCCCCGCAAGGGCAAATAAACTTCTAGATATTTCATCCTACGGGTCTTTTTCCCGTTTACAACATTTTTCCTATCTGGGGGCTTTTTGAAGTCTGGTGGACGGTTGCTGCTCATACGACAAATGACCAAGTCACCCAAAACAATACTTAGTAAAACTTGAAAACGGCGAGAAATAACCTGCTTAATATCTTAACACAGACTTAAAGAATAAGAACTGTTTAAAGTTCGTGCTTTGCACTTCATTATTTCCATAAAAGAGAAGCGCAAATGATTCCCATAAGGGCAAATAAACTTCTGGATCTTTCATTCTTTGGTACTTCTTCACATTTCCATCTTTTTCCCTATCTGAGGACTTATTGAAGTCTGGTGGACGGTTGCTGCTATTAAGACAAATGACAAAGTCAGTTCGAAATTTTGCTTAGTAAAGCTTGAAAACGTCGGGAATTAACCTGTTTAGTATATTAATACAGTATTAAAGAATTGCAACTGTTTTTTTTCAAGTTCGTGTTTTGCATTTCATTATTTCCACAGAAGAGAAACGCAAATCATTCCTGTAAGGGAAAATAAACTTCTGTGTCTATCATCCTTTGGGCCTTTACCCCATTTCCATCCTTTTCCCTATCTGGGGACGTTTTAAAGTCTGGTGGACGGTTGCTGCTCATAAGACAAATGACAAAGTCTGTCTAACACAATACTTAATAGTAAAGCTTGAAAACGGCGGGAATTAATCTGTTTAACATCTTAATACAGACTTAAAGAATAGGAACAGTTTCCAAGTTCGTGTTTTGCATTTCATTATTTCCACAAAAGAGAAACGCAAATGATTCCCATAAGGGCAAATAAACTTCTGGGTCTTTCATCCGTTCTCCCATCTGACGGTTAATTCATACTCTCATTCCCAGGGGAGCCATCCATTAACGAGCATCCTTGGAGAAATTTCATTTGAAAAGACGAAGATGCATCGCTTTTTGTTTGTTTCATTCCTCGAAGTCGAGCGGAACGCTCTTTGGTGGTCCAATCCCTCTGGGTGTGAGTCATTACACAGCCCACAAGACAGAGAGGAAGGAGATAAAGAAAACGCTGCGCCAGAGAGAAATGGCAAGGAATAACATTCCACTCGCGTTATTGGATTCGAGTCTAATCCAATTCGATTATCCGAGAAGAAAATGGAATGCCTGGGAAGTGTCCCTCCACCCCTAATAGTCGTCTGCCAGCAACACCTGGGACTGGAAACAATTTTGAAATCGAAAAGGGAGTTAGGCCTCCCCCTCACCTCCAGGAGTTCGATACCTAATAACGAGCGGATAGTATCGATCCTTTTCCTCAAGAACGATCTTTCGATGGGTCTAAAGAAAGAGTATTAGATGACCTCGGGAATTCAGGGGACCCTGCCAATATCTAAAAATGGCTCCAGACCAATATATCTATTGGAAGTTTTTGGCAAGGTCTGGCTTTGAATGAATTCGGGTTTTCTTTTAACTATGATTTGCTCTTTAAATAGAAAATGAGACTCTATTTGAAGATCGTTGTATTCACTCGAATGCACTTACATTTTATTTTCTACTGCAGGTGTCCCCAACCTTTTCCCCCTTGCCTACCCCTTAATTATTCTTTTTGTTTCGACGTAACACCTACTATTATATCCACCCAACTCTCCAACCATCCGTCTATGTAAAGAAGTTTTTATCAATAATGTTAAAGTCAGCTTAGGAGTGAAATGATTCGAATTAATAATATTTGCAGTTGATTTTGCATTTTATTCCATTTTTACAGTAGTATTAGCTCAACACCAAAGCAAATGAAACTGATACGGTAATTATTTCATCTTAACTTATAAGGATAGCTAAAAATTACACTTCGTAATAAACAACTGTTTAAGTGGTATAGTTATTAAATAGCAAGTATTCGCTTGGAGAAACAAAATTCTCGAACTTTTTTAATCCTTTATGCTTTCTTGTTTCCGCCATTAACAATTTTGATTTCGCGTACCCCCAAATGGTCCTTCTCGTACCCCAAGAGGTGCTGTTCCAAAAATGCTTACTAGACTCCTTTCAATATCCAAGAACTGAATAAACCAGCGGGAGTGGTCTCCCCTAAACATTCTCATATACTATCCCAAAAAGGTTCTGTTTCCCCTCCCCCCACGTGGATAAAAAAATTCGAACCTACTGTAGCCCAGAATCCAATGGCTATCAGAACGTATTTTATTGTAGATTATAGTGATTCTAGAATATTTAGGTAAAAAAATCAAATTCAAAGAGATGCGTGCCGATTAAAACGCATCTATCACACACTAGGTTGCACTCTTGCCGGCTCAAGAACAAAGTGACGTAATTCGCTCAATACCTTTCGCGTGCACAGATATTGCTACCAGTACGCATGCGCATGGAGAATCGGATTAGAAAAATTAATTATGCAATTTGAACGCCTTTTTTTAAACCGATTGACACAAAAATTGGACACAAATCTACAATTAAGGTAAGGCCATATACCAAATTTTATTTATCTAAGTAATTTTGCTAAGAAATTATTGCGATTGAAAATATGCGATTATATAGACCGACAGACAATGAGTTGATTGTTACCAATTTTTATTTATCTAAGCTAAAGGGTTTAGGAAGTCATTTGGAAGTCGTGAAAATTTTCACAGTGTTTTCGTGTTCTTCAACATTTGTAACCAAAAATAATTAAGGAAAGTATCTCCACAAAATATTCCATTAGAATTCGCTAAACAAACAATTTTCAATTAACTTCCTTGCACTTATCACATATACTTTCACATATCTCGTATACGAAGTATACAAAGAGAAAGTGTTGTAATCGTAAAAAAATTCGTACTCGAGATTTTGACGAATCTTTTCGTTTTAGACCTCTCTGAGTCCGAAAAAACACAATTTTGGAATTATGTCTGTCTGTGTGTCTGTATGTATATGAAAAGGATAATTCGAAAACTATTAGAGATATAGGAATGAAATTTAGTATGAGATCTTTACACATAATTTGCAGGTTTCTGTCAAATTTTGGACAAAATCAGTGTACGGGAAGTCTGTCTGTCTATCCGCGGTCATGTGAACACTATAACTCAAAAACTTGAATAGCTAGATGGATAAAATTTGGTAAACAGTCTTACCATCATGAATGTAGGTCCGTATCAAATTTTGGACCAAATCCGTCGAAGGGTTGATGGTCTGTCGGTCTGTATAATCGCATACTTGTAAAAATTATATCTAATAAACCCATTTGGTTTAGATAAATAAAAATTGGTATGACGGTTGCTACCATTAAATATAGATCTGTGCCCAAAT
The DNA here is from genome assembly GCA_013235015.1 of Araneus ventricosus. Classification (NCBI taxonomy): domain Eukaryota; kingdom Metazoa; phylum Arthropoda; class Arachnida; order Araneae; family Araneidae; genus Araneus; species Araneus ventricosus. The sequence goes on along the minus strand of BGPR01000173.1, from coordinate 301,890 downwards.
TTCGTTCCAACAGGTTAAAAAAAAAGGCGTTCAAATTACAAATTCAATTTTTTTTAATCCGATTCTCCATGCGCATGCATATTGGTAGCAATCTCTGTGGAAGGATTACGTCACTTTGTCCTTGAGCCAGCAAGAGTGGAATATCGGTATGCATCTCTTTGAATTTGATTCTTACCTAAATATTTCACAATCACTATAATCTACAATGAAAAACCTTCTTATGCATTCTGGGTTATAGTAGGTTTGAATTTTTTTTTTATCCATGCGGGGGAGGGGAAACAGCACCTTTTTGGGGATGTATACGAGAAAGTTTTGGGGAGATCACTCCCGCTGGTTTGATTTATTTTCCGACTTTGGGTTTTAGCCAAATTTTTCTAATGAAAATGGGATTGCGAATTTTTCACCGCCAAATGAAGAGAAATGAACAGCAAAAAAGTTAAAAAACCTCGAATAAGACTGAAAATTTAAGGATTCCTACTACTGCCACAGAGTCCTTGGCATTGGCAATCTCCATTTTGAAACGCCATGCAGCCAGGATCTCAAAGGCGATCTCCAAATAGCATTTCTCACTGTTCCTCTACCCGTTCTGGCAGAAAAGCAATAGCAGCTCCGAGTGCGTCCGTTCCCCGTTGCGGCGTCCATCGAAGATTTATCGCGCAACTTGAAATATAGCAGGGGATCCGCGAGTCTCCCGGCCCTAACTCGTTTATTTCCGCGGAATTCCATCTTCCTTAAGTATCCCGACATTTACCTGAAGAGGATGTTGGCGTATGTCTTCATCTGCACCCGCGCCCCCCGCAGAGCAGGCCATTTGCAACACTTACCGAAATGAAGTTGTGGGCTCTCATTGCAATGCAGCAATGGCAGAAAAGGAAACCGGAAGAACAGAGAAAAAAAAATATGTGCTCGATAGAGTTTCAGAAACATTTTACGGATAGATCTCTAGAGGAAAATGGTTGGGTAGTTGCTGGAAAGGACGGCACTGTTCGGTTAGTTTTGCTTGGAAAGTTTATATTAGTAAAACTTCACACTGTAGATAAAAATATATACCTTAGCTGAAACAAATATACTTATTCCTCACAGAAACCTGTTTTATAGATTTCGAATACTGCCTTAAATAAATTTATACACAACGAACAAAGTCTGGTAGCAACTGTAAAAAAATAGTGTACAGTGTTAAAAAATAGTTTATCAGTCAACAAATATTATCTTTAATAGGGTAGTGTTTTTTTCCAGACGATATTTGTTACTTGAACTGTTGGTTAAACGATAATCAATTTACTGTTGATTGTTATGGGAGTTAGATAAGCTCATTCTGGAGACTCAATATATATGTAATATCTTACTAATTTTATTTATTTGCAATAAAAATAATACACACTCAGATCTGCATTTTCTAAAATTCTTTTTATTTATGAGTGGGAAATTAAAAAAAAAATCTGTCCAAACTCGATTGTTTTTGTCTTCTAATTCCCGAAGTGATTGAAAGCATTATGGTTGTTAAAAGATCTCCAAGCCAATAGACCTGAACCTGATTTGGGAACTATTCTAAGACCTTAATTCTGACATAATTCTACTACATCAAAAATCTCTAACAACGAATGTCGGAATTGGAACTTTTTTTCTAAAAGAAAACAGGCTCACCTTTTTGGTAATCTTTACACGCGAATGCTTCTGTCGCTAAATCATTTTCAATTTTCTTTACCTGAAATTTTGAAATCTCAAGAATTTACTACAATTTTGTTCATAATATCAGGGACATCATTATGTTTCAGCACCAACTAATGGCAATCTGAGATATATCTATAAGTTTCCGCTACGTCGCTTCTTCTTGTATTTGTCTTACAAGGTGATCGTTATCCGATTTGTTCGTAGTCCAAACAATTTTTTCAACAATCTCCTTCTATAATCCTAATCGGCGTGAAATCTACGTGGAGGGGTGGAATATATTCTGTATTGGAAGAGTTTCAATTTTTTTATCCTACTGTATACAAAAATACTATAAGATAAAAGGGAGTAAAACTCTTCCATGAGCTTTATGGACACCGTAACCAGTAACAGACAAAAAGTCTCCTATTCCGTTCAATTTATAAGACAATTATATTAAAAACGCAACCCATTTCTCTAAATATAAATATATTGCTTCTTTAAAAACCTAATAGGAGGAATTGATTCAACCGCATGCTTTCAACTTGTAAATAGTATAATTTTGCCAGCGAAATTTTCTTTAATATTGGTAACTAGCTTATATACACTGTAAAAAAAATCCCGTAAAATTTACGGTTTTAAACTGGCAGCTGGGTTGGTTGTGCAAAACCGTAAAAGTTAGGAAGTAAATCCGTAGTCACAACGGTTTTTTACCGTATGAAATCAAGTTTTCTCCGTAAAAATTAAGTCATCGAAGTAAGTGACGTCATCGACTGAGTTGAGTTATTTTTCTCCTTCTGTTCGAGTTCAGTTGAAATGTGCTGATGTGTATTATCAATTAGGAATATTAATTAATCAAGGCTTAATTATTAATTTCAATTAGTTTAATTAATATAATTTTTAATTGATCTTACTTGGACGATTTCGATGCAAGATGGTGACAAAACTTCTAACTCCTCTGAGCCGGGGATCGAAACCGCGTTCTTAAAATAAAAGGCAGTCGCTCTAACCACTAGACCACCGGAGACTTCATAAAATGATGTAAAAATAATCTATTTGAGTTTTAAAGTCACTATAGCTCTAGTGGCGCCACCTAGTGGTGTAAAAATCAACTATTGCCAGAACACGTGTTTTAAGGTTAGCTTTCATGAGTGACAACAGGTTACTGCAACATGTATAAACAACAGCGGAGATGGAACCCTATTAAAAACATGAAATGAATGCAATAAAATTACATTTAAGAAAAGGGAAAGATATCGTACGAAAAGCAATACCGTATGACAAAAAATAGAATTTGAACTGACGGTTTTAAACCGTTTATGGCTGGAGCGGAAAACGGTGAAAAACCGTTTTGTTAACAAAACAGCTTTAAACCGTCAAATATACGGAAAAAGTCCGTGAAAAAAACGGATATTTTTTACAGTGTACCCGACGTTGCTCGGGGTAGAAATATTTTCTAATCTAAGTACTTATAACACTTTAAACTTAATTCATAACGTAACTCCCGTAAACGGCGCCCTGGACACAGTATTTTTCGACTCCATATTGTATTTGACTTTAAAAAGTGACACAAACATATTAACGTTTTGTCAATATGGTAAGTGGAACCCAGGGAATATGATTTTTTTTTACCCCAGTCGTTATTTGTTTAGCATACGCCAATGGCCCTCGGGGCCTGGAATTATTTTTACGCCCCCAATCATATTGTTACGAAAGTCTTTCTGTGGGTGTATGGTGTAAACAGTCCAACACGCCGGATAATGGAGAATGAAGGTTTATTTACAAATATGCTGGAAAACACGTAGCACAGGTACAGGAAACAATAGTTCTTGCACAGATCAGCAATGTAAACAGACAACAATTCACAGGTAATAACAGTTCAGCACTTTGATATTTAGCAACACAAACAATCAGTAAATAACTAATAACGACAATAACAGCACTTTCAATAGCACTCAGCTCACCAGCTTACTAGCTTGCACAGCGGATAGAAGTCCAAAGATGTTCGCGCTCCAAGGCGATCCCAGTCGATCAACACACCACGGCATCCAAGTGCTTTCCTTATATAGTTTCCCCGGCAGGCCGTGACGTCACATGGAATGATCTAGTACATTCAAGCGTATCTTCTCTCCTAATAGAGATATCAAGAAGATTCCAGCACCTTTGAGATCCCATATTTCGTTGCCAAATTTGTGGCCAAGTCGCCAAGATGGTCGCCAAGGTCAGGGGACCAGACGTGGCTGCTGCTAGTCATCCCATACTTATCCCTGTAAAACTCTCTTCCCAACCATAAGACTCACATTGCTGGGAAGCGACTTTCCATGTTTGTAACAATATTTTACCTCAAATACTGGCATCTTATACTTCCCGGTCGCTACGCCGCTGCACACTGATTAGGATCATTCAAAAATTTGTGATATTTAAACGGAGCATCGCGTAGTAACTAAACTAAAGTCATTGGATATTTGAGGCCATATTATAAGCTACGACATAAAAACGGAAGTAAAGTGCATGCTAAGAAATAACAGCGGAAGTAAGAAGTCTACTTTGGACTCAATTACCAAAGAAAGCAATATTTTCTTATCATAAGTTGAAGAGTGATAAAAACATCTGAATAAAGGATTTGATGAAACAATGAATTTGCTTGAATTTGATTTTATAACAATAGAAAACATTGTTACAAATTGAGTTTAAAATGAATTCTTAAATGTTTATTAAAATTCGAGGAAACATTGTACATCAATTCAATTGGCATCATTAAAAACATAATTTTTTTGGTCTTTTAGGTTGTGTAAAAATAATTTTTTCACGATAAGTATTTCAGAAGTTATTGGCGAAAAACGTCTTATCGTCTTATAAACGTCTTGTGTTAATCAATCACTGTGTCAAATTTGGTAGCTGTAAGTCCAACGGTGTGGGCTTGCATAAAGAACCAAAAAACGAACACACATACTTTCCTCTTATATATATAGATATCAAATCGATTAATTAAGTCCTAAAATTTATAAAACTAGATTATTACTGTTATAAGTTTTGTAAAAAAAAAAAAAAACGGAGGGGGGGGGTGTTTATATTTTAGGACTTAATTTAAAGGGGGGGTTTGGAATTTGTTATTTTTGAGGGCAAGGGGGAGTCAAAAATTACCAAAAACATGCTTACGTAATATTTGAACGGCCCCCTGGCACTCCAGGGAAAAATGTGAATCTCATTAAAAAGGAGACAGAGGAAAGAGAAGAAAAACGAAAACTTTGACAGCTGAATAAGGCTGAAGTTAATAAGACTAAACGCAACAAACCTTCAAAAAACCTAAGTAACACGTTGACTTCTAATGTTCTGAGTCTGAATACTCAATTCATTCATTTAAAATTCCTTACGCTGACGCTAATGAAAATCTGGACCTAGAAGTCCTCGATAATGAAGAATGCATCATTTGCTGTGAGTCAGGAAACACGGAATTGGGATTCCAGTGTCTTATTTGCAAGCTCTGGCAACATTCTGCCTGTACTGTCTAAATCAAAATCGAAGCCCATGGCGATGCGATTTTTGTAATTGATTTCATTTCTTAAAGTTTGAATCTCAAATTAATATATTAACTGATATTAAGACATTACTTGGTATTAATATAATAATTAATATAAAATATCAGGCTCCGAATTTTTCGATTAAGCGTTTGAAGCAGCATCGATTCACTTTCAGGTTTATGCGAATTAGGTATTCGTCATCTTACCCGCACAGTCGCGTAAGATGACGAAATTGATATTTTTTCTAAAATGAAATTTTGGGGTCTTAAATATGATCATAAAATTTTTTTAAAAAAAATATTATTTCAAAATAAAGAGTTGAAGAAGATTTTGGCGAAAAAATAATTCTCCAGCAACGAATATTGACCAAAGCTCAAAGTCGCCATCTTACTCGACTTTCCGCTACGTGATAAAGGATTAACTTTCGCTTCATTTTCGTACACAAAAACTCCCAGTAATGTGAACTGAATTACATATTCTTGCTATATGCCTGCAATATAATAATAATAGCAACTATAGGATTAAACATTGCTGATAGCAGATACGTAATTTATTTCTAAACGGAAAGCTATAAACTCTACATTAAAATACTGCTAGCGAGAGTCCTGAAGACAAAATGCCTCATTATAAAAGATTGTACTTAGTATCAGTTGAAGCTTATTAGAGGACTTTTACGCCGAATCAAAGCAAATATCAACAGAGCAGTTTTCATCAAGCTCTTCTTATCTAGCTTCTTAATTTCGGCCATAACACTGTCAGAGAGATTCCTCCAGTGTCTCTTTTAAACACTTTAGAGGAGGTTTGTTTATTTGGGCAGACCATTGACCGAAGCGTCTCCATTGTTGGAAAACGTGGCAGATGAGTTTATAAATATGTTGACGCGGCTATCGCTCCGATGAAGTGAAAACGAGCGGCCGGACAATTAAGGGAAGACCCTTGCCTCCAATAAAACGGAAGCGATGCGCCGGTACCTGAACTCGGGCTGATTAAGGGTGATTTACGGACGTCAAAAAGAGGTCTCATCCACTCCGCGCCTTTATCTCGGGAGCTGTCAATATTGCGTTACGTTGGAGCAATGGTCACAAAGCAAAACGTTGTTTTTGGTGGAAAGGGGCGGGCAAGAAATTACTTCATTAAAATTCTGATCTCCAGTAGTGACGGTCCCTAAAACTAGAGACTATCTCTAAACCTCAAGTTTCATAACATTTCAACATTGTTACAATGTGAATTTCTCTCTTCTATTTTCTAGTAACTTTAGCAACCAACAAGACGCATAAATGACTTAAAAAACTTTGATTCATAAGACTTTAGGGTTAATGTCTTAACTGTAATGTAACTTCAAATTGTTTTACTTGTTATTTTATACACTCCGTAATTTTTTTTTAATCAATAAAGATTCTACTACGCATAACCCATCCAACTGCAAACCGGAGATCTTTACCTCTGGAGTTAGGGGTGAGTCGTTGAGTGAAGTAAAGTGACGGTTTGTTTCTGTCATAAGCCTTCTCATATAAGAAATAAGCAAAGGGAAAGTATTGTTATCAACATAAAATGTGACCACGAGATTTTGATGAATCCCTACCTTTAAACCACGTTTAGTCTAAAAAAATTTATTTGAAAGTACGGCTGCCTCTAAAAACAGTGATTCAAAAACGTAATAAGCTAGACGACTGAAATTTGGTGCCCATGTTAACACAAAAATTGTAGATTTCTTACAAATTTTGGATCAAAACTAATGACGGGAAGTTTGTATATCTAACCTTCCGTATGCATGTGAATACGATAATTCAGCAACGCATGAGCTAGATAGATGAAATTTAATTCATGATCTTTATCATATTTCTTTTACTTCAAGAATTCCACTTTTTTCCAACAGTTCATTTATTTGCATTATCTGGATTAAATAAGAAGTATTTACAATACATACATTGAATATCCATGTCCAAGATTAAGATTATTCATGATCACTCGGAGTCCACCTCTGGATCTCTTACAGAAACCTGCACACTCTGCGCCTTCAATGGCGTCTACCACCTCGTCTCTTTAATGATCCTTAGGCCAAATTGTAGATTTGCACCTAATTGTGAACTAAAAACAACAACGAGTAGACTGTCTGAGTGTTTGTATGTCCCCGTTTATGTGAACACGGTCGTTCAAGACATAAAACAAGTTAGATAAATGAAATCTGGTATAAGATCTTGATACCAAAAACGCTGATTTCTATTAATTTTTGCCTTAGTGTGAATTGAAAGAAGTCCGAACTACATACTCTATTCTCTTTCTATACTTTTCACCACAGTATACCCTAAACTCGAAGCCAGGACTGCTTCCTGTAGGTTGGATAGGTATGTGAGAACCTTTATTGAAAGAAAAGCAAAAAACAAGAAAACAAACAAACATAGTATTGAATTTGAAAGATAGGCATAAAACACACTGAATAAATAAATTAAAATAATTGAAAACAAATGTATTTACAGTTGCAGAGATTTAGGAGATGCCCGTTTTTAAAGAAGCTGTTTGTTGCCTCATATGATATTCTTCATGATAATTTCGTTTACTGCTCTTATTTTTATAGAACGAACGTATTTTTGATACGTTTTTGGTCGATTTTTTTAATTAATATATTTTTCAACGAAAAAATTTCAGTTGGGATTTCTAAGAGATACATTTAAATCTTCTCTCTCTCTCTCTAATTCTTCTTTACGAGATGAGAACAAACAATAACATGACTATTTATTTTTAGATATAGGCTTCATAAAAGGATGAAATATATAAAGAGTTATAGGTGGACGATGAACTCAACTATGCGCTAAAATAAAGTAATGCACAGGAGAAGATTTTAAAACATATATAAAAAAAATTGTTTCATGCACTTGGCGCACATTTTCGATACATGAATTCACTGTAATTACTTCACTTGACATCAGGGAGCATAAAAAAAAAAAAAAAAAAAAACCTCATATTCTCCATAAGTTAATTTGAAACTGATAATTTATGACTTCAGGATGAAAAAGGAAGAGAATGACTTCCCACCCACTCCGCGGATACAAGCCATTTAAATGTTGGTTGAGGATGCTCCCCCCATTCCCCTGAGCAAAAATGACTCATTTGAATCAATATTGATTCATGGGGTATCAGTGCAACACTTGTCGCAGCTCATCCCTCACACATTCCCGGTGCGTTTGGATAGGATTCGCTGCACCTTTTGTATGAAAGCGGTTCTTTGTTATCAGTGCATCACAAACGAGAACAACAGTACTTCCCATCCGAACTCTATCAGGATACAGAGTGATGCGTGAACTTGGACGACCAAACTGATTAAAAACGGGTTTATTGGAATAAGAGAGAGAGTGCAAAAAAAGGGCAATTTTGTGTCTTATCTTCATAAATTACTGCCCCCCCCCCTACGAGGCAAAATATTTTGCTAAGTAATAATACCTTACGATTAAAAAAAAAATTAATGATTATGTTGTACAGCTTCGGTAATTTGATAGCAATGCTTACGGTCGACATATTATAAGAAACTTATCAGTGAAAAGTCTGAATACCTTTAAGCCTTTAAATGTAAATTTTTTTTTAAAATCAGAAAATTTCAGAAATAGCTATATTTATTATTTACTTTATGAACTTCAATAATTTCATTTCAATTATTTCTCTTTCAATTCTTCAGCATCTTATCTTAATTTATCGGCAACTTTTCCTAACGAAATAAATTTCCTTAAATGCAACAATATTCACTAAATCCAAATTCCCTACATTGTTTTCTAAGTGCAATATTATTTTATGACATGTGTTACGTTTCGAGAAGACTTGGATTTAGAAAACGCTAGAAGTACTGCGTTTGTCAAATTTTTCCAACTCTATAGTATGAGGTTTAGGATAAGACAAATTGCATTGTGTGCGATGCAAGAACATTCATTACATTTTAGGATTAACGAAATTAGTGCAACGATAAGAAAATATGCTTTTTCGACTTTTATTTAAGGCACTGCACGCAAAACTGCTCAATTTAAGGTAGAATATTTAGGTTAAATGAATCATGTTTACAATGATTATCATCGGTGATGTCTTAACAAATTTGAGCACCTTGGGCTAAAGCAATCTGGCGCCTCATCAGAACCGTAACTAGAAATTTGAAAGCCTGGTCCAACGAAAATACCTACATAATAAAATAAATGAGGAGTAAAAAAATGAAAGAAAGACACCTGTTCTCTGATTAACGCCTTATAATTTGGCAAATCAGTGTCTTTTCGAAGCAGTACAACAAGACAGGTTCCGTGAAGTAGCCTACGCTAAATTGTCTCGGTATGAATATTTTTTGAAATGATATATATATAGTTAAATATTTTACAAACAATTAAAATGTCAAATAACATTTTCAGTATATACACCTATTAAAACGATAATTAAAATTAAATATAAAATAATGTTACCTAATTAATAATCATACAATGAAATACAGAAAGATAATTAGATTATAAACTATTACTATGAAAAAGACAACCCAGAATTGGAATTCCAACAATCATATGCCAACCGATCTTAGGAATTGATTATGTCGCATTAAATTCGAATTTTAAAGGCGCCAACCTTCTGCGAAAGCCAATTGTTGAAAAAAAAAGCAAAAAGTATAGGAGTAAATCTCCAAAATATTTCCATAATATATATATATATATATATATATATATATATATATATATATATATATATATATATATATATATATATAACATAACAAAATTGATGGCTGTTTGGGTACAATCCCTAATCATATCTTAACTTTTAACATATTTAAAATCGTAATTAAATACTTTTTTGGTTCAAAATTAAAATTTGTACAGTAAATTTTTAGGCGCCTCTGGGCTACAACCCATTAGATACGACAGACTTGATTATCATGCCACAATTTTGGGAAAAATTTCTACAAGGTTTCTCTGATCGTGGTCCATATATGTGACATCCAGCTCAGTTGAGGTGAAAATTGGAGGTACATGTCTGTAATATAAATGGCCAGGCATGGATTAAAAAATATGCTAGAATATTCTTGCTTGTAATAGCATGCTTGAGGGCTGACTATGAAACATCTACATATTTTAAAAACTTATTTAGAGACAAACCATTCAAAAATATAGCCTTAAAAATAATCATTATCAATTAGAAATAATTTGCTATAAATAGAACTATCTAATTTGATACGAGTAAGAAAAGTTTACTGAAATTGATTCAAATCGATATAATTTTCCTAAAGTACCTTTGCTTTTTGAAGTTAAAGAATCTGATAGAAATACATGATTTCGAAACTTTCGTGTTTCTAAAAATTTTCTAGGATGATTTGAGATCGAGGCAAATTGATTCAGACATCTTAATATCTGTTCATTCTTATTAATTAAAAAATTATTCCAAAAAATATACCTTTTTACTTTATTTAAAATGAATATCTCTTATTTACAGAAAGAAAATAATTAAAATTAATATTTATATCGAATGGTCAATAGCACGGCAAGTAATGTTATCAGGTTCTTTTATAATCATTTACCAATATCACATTTTTGGTAAACGACCTATGGCGGCTACAAAAATGGCCGGTAGTAAATAAAAATATCTGCAACCTAGGAGTGATTTCAAATGGAAACTTCGGTGATTTTGGAGTCTCTATTATACATTAAAATAATTTAATTTGACAACGCATAATTTAAAAAATTAAATGGTTACGTCACCTACTTTTACTAATTGTGCTTCCGAATGATTTAACTCTCGATCTGTAGTAATGGAAGCCATGATAGCCGTGGTGGCAAGGGCCAAGTCTTGTATCGGAGGATTCAAAATTTAAATCCGATTCCATCAAAGATTCACTGTGGAAGTTTGGAGAGGGATGCCAGCTCACTTGTTGTTCTCGTCGATTGACCACGGTTGAAAATTACAAGGGCTGTCACAAAATAACCCTCGGGTACTTTTAAAATGGGACATAAATATAAACTATACTAAACTCATGTATGTCAGTTGCATGTAGTATAGTAGTTGCATGTATATTCAGATTCACTTTACATACACGAACATACGAAGTGAGTAGAAAGAACCTTCTTGATGGGTTAGATATAGGGCGATAGATGGATAAATTGCAAATATCACTTACATTTTGATAGATTTCATGATCATTATTTGATCGCAGATTGATTAAAATATGATGGATTTTCAAAAGTATCCATCGAGTGTGCACAATAATGGTCAATTTGATAACCAAAGGACACTTCCATTTCAATGTAGCCTGTTACATGATAACCTGAGATGTGCTTAAATAAACTGAATTTTTTATGTAGAGTGCAAAAGGCAAAGGAATCATAAAGTGTATTTTGAAAACAAAAGTAAAAATCTTCCCAAGAGTTCTCACAAGCGATAAAAATGTCTCCTCATTTCTTTTCTGCCCATAACCTTACTTACTTCGTTCCTTAGTGCAATGAATAAATTTCAAGTAAAGCCTATACCTACACAAGTTTTGAGAAATAATGATAAATCCAAAATTTTAAAGATTTGATTTACACTCAGCATTAACTATAATCTTTCCTAGAAGATGGGGTGGGATGATCCCCCTTAGCCAAATGGCGTCGAGATAGATGCGACTATGTGCCCACTATCCTAAGTAAGCTGGTGCATGATAAACTGAAATTTTCTCAAACCAAATGAATTTTTCACTTAGTGAGCAATGTAATCATTAAGTGATGTTTGAAAACAGGAGAAAAATCTTTCCTAGAATTCTCATATCGTTTAAAATGTCTCTTTGTATTTCTTTTCTGTCCAAAACATTACTTACTCAGCTCCTGAGAGCATTGCACAAATGTTTGAATAAATTTCAAGTAAACCTTATACCCATGCAAGATTTGAGAAATAATGATAAATGCAAAAATTTAAAGATTTGATTTACACCCAACATTAACTATAATCCTAGAAGAGGGGGTGAGATGCGGGATGATCCCCCATAGCCAAATAGCGTTGAGATAGATGCGACTATGTTACTATCATCCTAAGTAAGCTAGTGCATGATAAACTGAAATTTTCTCAAACCAAATGAATTTTTTACTAGTGAGCAATGTAATCATTCAGTGATGTTTGAAAGCAGAGGAGAAAAATCTTTCCTAGAATTCTCATATCGTTTAAAATGTCTCCTTGTATTTCTTTTCTGTCCAAAACATTACTTACACAGCTCCTGAGCGCATTGCACAAATGTTTGAATAAATTTCAAGTAAATCTTACACCCATGCAAGATTTGAGAAATAATGATAAATGTAAAAATTTAAAGATTTGATTTACACCCAACATTAACTATAATCCTTCCTAGACGAGGGGGTGGGTTTGGGGGGGGTGACCCCCCCCCTAGCCAACTGGCGTCGAGATAGATGTGACTCTGTGTCCACGATCCGATTTCGGTGCCGGGGCTGCCTCACTCGGAGCATGTCCAGGGCTGCAAATTTATGGCCCGGGATTGAATATCGCGCTCGTAGGGGAGAAGCGGGTGAGCACCCCCTTCAAGAGTGCGAACATCCATCCCCCACCCCCAGCCAACCATGCGGAGGGGGGAGAGGAGCATTCACCAGCATTGCTTCTATCCAAGTACACGGAACCATCTAGAATAAGTTTGTGTCAAAAACAGGATTTATTGGTGGAATCTGCGCGTATGGGATAACGCACGGCTGCTGCAAGCTGCCGCTGCTGATTTCGAAAATCGATTGCCTTTTCTTTTCGTATGTTGTTGATATTAATATTCGACAGATAATATTTCGCCCGAAACACATGAGAGGGAGCGTGGAAACGGAAGTTGTAAAATATCTTTGACACACGCTGTGGATAGATGAGAAAAGACGCTGGAAAAATGGAATCTTTTGTTTCAATCGATAAGTTGTATGAATTAGAGTTGCGAAGAAAAGAAGATCGCAAGCTTAAAAATTCCGAATATTAAACTGGTAGAAAAGAAACTAATTAATTCTCAGAAAAGTCTCAAAACAACTAGTTAGAAATTAAAATTTTTTGCTGTTTAAATGGGGTCCTTACTCTCAGGACATAGCATCTCCATCTGGCTTTGTTATTGCGCAGAAATCAATTTTAACTTTGGATCTAAATTAAAAGTTGGTTTTCATTTCGAAGTGTCATGGACATTCCCACATCATTCAAAGTTCTATTTTAAAAATTGAATTTTGCTATACAAATATAAAACTTTACAGTAGACACGTATTTCATATCCGAACATCTTTTGAATCCAGATACAACCCGACTTTTGCAGGTTTACAGGTGATATTTTTTAATGACAATAATAAAAAAAATTGTCCCATGTTAGTAACATATTTAAATGAGAGAATAAATTTTTTAGTTTGAATTATACAGTAAAGAATTTTTGGCAGAAGTTTTACCAGGCAGTATTATAAATAGGTATCTTTTTAGAAGCTAAAT